>JAQGBY010002261.1:0-23997 GCA_034698785.1 Mycogona germanica
TACAACTGGTCGTTCGACCCCCGCCATAGGCCCCTCTCTTGGGGGCTGCTTGTGGGTACATATTGTAATTGTAATAAGTTGATCTTCAGATCCACAACAGCTATTTTATCAAGTTCGCGACTTTTGAGTTCCCCCAGGAAGTTATTTCTAATTGGTTTTATGGGTCAGGCTAATAAATATTTAAATATGCCCAGGAAAAATAAATTTGTGGCCGATTCCACGAAGGTCTAATCCAGACGTCAAGTGTTCTTCCGGGATAGTTCATCTTATTTTACCTGTTCACCGTATTGTGCCAATGTGTAAATCTTGGATCCCCCTCTGAAGAATTTTCAATTATTTTAGTATCTTCAGCATCAATTTCGCCGCATTGCGTCTGTACTTTGTGGATGCTCCCTCGAAGGGGCAGCAACACCATACATATCCGTTCATTTTTTCAATTTTGATTTTTTGTTTGACAATAAAATTTCAGAAATGAAAAATTGCAGTTCTCGTCAAACTTGCAGTTCTAAATTAACGTTACCAACAGAATCTTGTGCAATGCAGCCGTTTCAATTTATTTTTTGCATTATTTTTAGACAATTGTTTGTTAAATATCGATTTGTCGGTTTTTCCAGTTTTACTCGTTTTATTTTAATAAATGGTTTGAAACGTCGCACAAGACAATTTTTTTAACCTGTTGCTTTTAACTAATTGCGGAATCAACCGTTCAAATATGGCCACTTGTTATGCATTTAAAGTTGTGAGAATATAATTTTGAAATAGGATTTTGGAGTTGGTGACAGACAGGCACGATGACAGGATTGGTCATTTTTCCTACTGCAAAACGTTCGTACAATCGGTACATAAATTATTATTATTATAAATTACAGTTGGGAAATAATTGTCAAATAGGTACTCGGAAATAATCGATCCATTTGTTGATTTTATAGCCGTTCCATTACAAAACGGTTGATATTTTTCATTTCACTGAAATTGTCGCTATGACAAACTACCTTTTTGTTGGAGTTGGTTTGCGCATTCGGGTGTGGCAGTGTGCGGGTCATCTGACGAGCGTCGCCACACGATTGCTTCCAATATTGCGAAGTGTGTCTCTCCTGTGATGCGACTGAAGTTTTATTTTTCAATATCCAGAGAGGGATTTAATGTTGTGGGGGGATGATTTCATATTTTTGAACGCGACCATGTGCGCTGTTTTTGCATCACGTAACACGCTTTTCCCCCTTCCAAATCGTTCATCGCTCATTTTCACATGCCGCTCTCTCTCTCACTCTCGCCGATTTATTCGTGCCACTCGTGTGACTGGTGGCTCACCCTATAGGCGATCGGTCGAATCACATCAGTGGCACGAAATAGTTTTTGCCAAAGAGTCTAGGTCTAGAGTACAAGAGTCATGTTTTTGGCGTTGCGGATCCGTCAGTCGTTTTTACGTCGCTCTGTCTTGACCCCTGAGACTCTCACCGAAAGACGAATATATAGATTTCATCGGTTACTCACTAGACGACGTTGCGATTCTGCCGACAGAACAAGTGACGCCCCAAGTGGCGAGATTGGAAAACTATACAGTTTTCAGTTGACGTCTCCGGGGAAATCGCCACCAAAAACGGCGCGAATCCGCCATACTTTTTATTACACACGCCAATCCCATAGACTGCTTTGAGGCATTTCAGTTTTTTTGTAGTACAAAGACTGTTTTTGCGTGTATGTATTTTTTCGACATGGTTGAGTGAGTGGATAATCGGTGCACATTTCGAACAGCCCCTGCGTTATCGCTCGGCTAGTCGTCGTCACCCCCCCCCCCTTCCCCCCCTCCACTATATATCTAACAGAGTGTAAATATGGCAGCAATATTGTGTAATGAAAGTCAGAGCAATTTATTTATTTGATTACACATATCTCGAATGATGTAAGCCCAGCGCCATGCGATATGCAGAAATGTCCTCCTGTGACCTGAACGCATTCGCGATTTGGGGTAGGGGGGGGGGGTTCGCCCTCTCGTGGTCATTCAGCACATCAAATTAACAATTTTGAACAAATGAATCACAAGCTTGATGATAACAAAAATATAAGAAGATTGCTTCAATCAAGAATCGGCAACAAGATCGTCAATAAATTATGTTTATATCTAGATGATCTTCAGGGGGAAATAAAAGAATTTGATGATTTGTGAAACATGCGACAAAAACGATCGAACTCAACCCACACTTTCGTCACACTACCCGATAAATTGAAATAATATATATATAATTTTTTAAACCATGTTTCTGGCTATCAATAGCTTTCGGAAACCGCCACGCTTCGAAAATGGTGTGATATTGCGCACGTCCAAGAAAATCGGATCGGATATAATAAGATTTTTTTTAATGCGCCTCGCGCTAATTTGCTATCATTTCTCACACGTTTTGCCACATAAAATTATGACAAGCAGTTTTATCTAACACAAAAAATAATTATTTGAAGATAACAAGGAACCGATTTGAAGATTTGAAAGTCGTTTTGCATAATTTAACTTTTCAAAAATCGTACACGTACTGCATCATTTAACAAAATTTCAAAGAAAAGTGGTTCTAAAAAATTGCGCTTCGCGCTGATTAATCGGATCGTTTTGTTACAATATAACTGCTCAATAATTTAAGAAACTTTTGGCGCTTATGATTCCAAAAAAATTGTTAAGTTTTAAAAACTATTTTACAATTTTGTAAAGTTCTTCGAAAACTAGGTACACTTAAACGGCATCAAATAAACACTATGCAGCTTAATACGGAAATCATTATAGACGGTTTAAAAAAATGTTGGTAAAATCAAAAATGTGTTAGGCGATAATTTGCAAGGTACCCCAAGATGTCGACTGCCTCGGGCCCCCCACAGGGCTTAATCCGACCTTGCCTTCCAGATCATAATGCCTACATATGATCTCAGGATGATCTAGCGTGTTTGTGGGGGTGGGGTGTTGAGGGTGGGGGTGCAAGGGGTGGTGCCGGAGGTGTCGGAGCAGCTCGCCCGCGCAGAGGCTAAATTTTGAACAAATTATTAATTTGTTTGCGCAAGTTACGCACACGCGACAAGCCGGGCACTATGTCAACAGTCCCGCATTATTGTGTGTGTCACCCCAATACATATACATGTATATATTGAATATATATATATATATTTGAAACGCAATATCGATAATCGGGCAACATCTGTTAGCGATAACACATCTAAATAAATGCGCAATTAAAATGTGCGGAACCGATAGAGGTGGGTGGGAGAGACGGATGGAGGGATGGCCGAAGGGTTGGGTGGTGTTCCAATTTGGGTCGACAACATTTTTACGCTGAACCTTTTTCACATAACGCACAAAATGTTTTAAGATGATTTTGATTAACTTTTCTTCTTTGTTTATTATTTTCTGATTTAATTCCAGTCAGTATTTAACCGACTCTGGTTGGAAAATGGAAATTACAAAAAAAAACGTAGAAGATTTGATCGTTAAATACTGTTTCGATGGGACCATTTTTTTCCTCCTCCATCCCATTCACAACCAACACCCATTTTTTCCATTTGAATACGCGCGCAATGACTCGGCTCAATATTTTAGAAGCACTTGAGAACAATGTTCGAATCTCCCAGTAGGACTGACACGTTAGGACTAATGGCGGTTAAAAGGGGGGATTGATTGAGGCGGCACTGGCGGACAGAGCGAGCAACTCATTACTCGCCTTACTGCTAAGACATATTTATTTTCGCTGGACTTGTTCAATCAAAATACAAGTGCATGCAGTTCAACACAAATGATCCGAAAGATATATGTAACTAGGGAAACAACCCACTTCGCTAGGTTGTCCTCGTCATGGCAGGGAAATCCCAAACATTTGATAATTTAAATATAGAATCTCTTCATATTGAAAATGTATTTTCTTAATATTTTGTGAAACAGTAGTCTGAGGTGTGTGTGTGTTATGTGCCGTCAAGCCGTTTCCGACTTCTGGTGACCCTGTAGATAAAGGCTCTGCAATGTTGCCTCTCGTTATGCTCAAATCTGAGGATTGGTATTGAATAATAATTAAAAATTCGGGTTTAGTGTGGAAAATGTTGATGGCATCAATGGGAGCACGTGATATCAGCTCTATTTGGGTAAAGTGGAGACGCCATATTGAAATATTCCGGCGAGAGATGGCACTGCTTAAAAACTTCAACGACTGATACTTCAAGAAATACGCTAAATGGAGATCTGAAATAACTTGCACTCGACTATAAATTTGTGGTGACTTGATTCTACAGCTCAAATTGTTGTCAATTTCGTTAAGTCGTTCGTAAATAAACGCCGAAGCGGACAGTTTAAAAAAATGAATGATGCAAACTTTCATGATTATATTATACGGAAGACGAGTACATGCAAACGAGTAAGGTAAGTGTTTGGCGCACAAATAGTACCCAGCGTCTTAAGTATCTGATTAAATCAATCAATACATGTAAATCACTCAAAATTGACCGGTTTTGATGTTCTCTTAAATAACTCCAGCCACCGCAATTTTTAAGTAACCAGTTTCGATGTGTTGGCATCACTACCTGCGCGTGCTTCTTTCTCACCAAGGTGACGTCACCATGTTGGATCAAAAGGAGCAATCGCAAACTGTCCAGATTACAAGTTTGTAAGCACCAGTATTTGAAAATTCAAAAAAATTATTTTGAATTATGCTTCTCCTTTCTTCACCAAAATTGGACAACAATTTTTAAGATTCTGGGATCGTCCTAAAAATTGTGATCCCCTCCGTCGAAAATGAGCACACGAGTTGCTGACTTTGTAAGAGTCATGACTTGATTTGACTTAAGTGTGACACGAGACATAGTGTAATCGGCTAAGGGCTAGTCTAATTCCAAGTTATCGTACCGTTTCTAGCAGTGGAATGTCGATCGGAGTACAGTTGCTTGTTTTCCATTCGCTGATCGAATTCATGGATAACGGAGAGAAAGAAAGAGAGAGCGCGAGAGAGATCTGAATGCGCCTTTGCGTCTGTCGACAATGATTAATTGAGGGGAATTGCCAATTTGGTGAATTCGAGATCTAGTTTTTGTCTTTTCTCGGTCTCGGGATTTTTACCGCCCCCGCGTTTCGCCAGCCTCTTGCGGCCACTCGAATCAAGTTCCCTGTTTACCCCCACCTCCACACCCCTCCTTAAATCCCCTTCCTCGTACTGCCGCACCCTTCGTTCCACTGCCACCGCTCGGCACATTTTCTATACCAGTTTTTCTGGCTTCTCTTTCTCCATCATTCTGGATTACTGATGTGTGGTGGTTGGCCATAGACCGAGATAGATTGCTGCTGGGACATTGTAAATGTGACAACCGGATTCAAATGTAATTTATTTTGTTACTAATCGTGTACTATATTATAAATTGACTGGATAAATAGCCCGCTTCGTTCGGCTGTTCCCGTCAGAATTTAAAAAAATTTAAAACTCTGTTTTCGTCACGTGCTATAGCGTCATGGCAATGTCGCCGCAACACGTGATTCTTTTTAATAAAATTAGGATTCCCAAACGATTGACGAGACCGAGATTGACGAACATGTATTTTCTTCCTATTTTGTGAAATAAAGAGTAGTGCTCCGAGGAAGTAGTGCAGTGCATTGAAAGAATTAGAAATTCGGGATGTAGTGTGGCATATGTCGCTGGCATCAATGGTAGCACGTGATTGACGCTTGAATGTTCAGCGCCATTTCGGTTAAGTGAAGACGCCATCTTTGAATTTTCAGGCGAAGCGATGGCAATGTTCAAAACTTCAACGACTAAAATCTCGAGAAATAGTCAACATCGAGATCTCAAGTAACTTGCGCTCAACTACAAATTTGCGAAACCATCTACAGCTCAAATTTGATTCAATTTCGTTCAGCCGTTCGCAAATAAACGCTAAGGAGTAAAAATCTTTAAAGACAAAAAATGAAGAAAAAAGATAACAAACTTTCAGGGTTATAATACGACTCGTCGTAGCGCAGTTGGTTAAGTGACAGACTGTGGTTCGGCGGTCCCGGGTTCGATTCCCGGCGCGGGCTCTCGATTATTTGATCCCGGGGTACTGGTGAAAATGTGCCTCACATATTGCACTGAGAGGGGTACAGAAACTCTTGTTGTGGAATTCAGTGAAAGAAATAATAATACATTGTGGGTAGCTACATTTCGATCAAAGTTAGGATGAGTAATTTTTTGGCTTAGTAACTTACTGTAAACTGGTTTTATAGATGACTCAAAACTGAGATGAAAACTGAATAGTGAAGCGTTCTATATAGTGCAAATACAATTTATGCTATTGCTATTCGTGTCTCACGTAATCACTAGATGGTATTGCCATTACGTTTTTTAAGAGTTTTGTTGTAATTCGCTTGTTCTTACTCTTGCCGCTCGACAAAGCCACCATTCAAAGTGGCATCGGTGTTTCACTCACGTAATCGCTGAACAGCACTTTATAGAATGGACTTCCAACCATTTCACATATTCCATTCGTTGTGTTCGTTCGCATTAACACA
This sequence comes from Mycogona germanica, assembly GCA_034698785.1. Taxonomy (NCBI): domain Eukaryota; kingdom Metazoa; phylum Arthropoda; class Diplopoda; order Chordeumatida; family Chordeumatidae; genus Mycogona; species Mycogona germanica. The sequence goes on from JAQGBY010002261.1 coordinate 6,503, forward strand.
TAGATCGTTCTGAATAATTTTGGGTCTCTGTGCGGTATCAGTCATATAGGGAGATCCAATAAGTAAGACTAGTTAATAATATATTTTTTGTGATTGTCACGACAGCCCATAGTTTGAACCATTTCCTCCTTAAATTTAGTTGATACTATATCGGACCGACCCTTATCCCGCCTTGATGCGCCTGCGCCAATGTATAAGGTGTTGTAAAAACCAAAGCCGTAAAGTAAATAACCATTTTTCAAATTTTATCAATATTGTGCAGATAGATTGCGTGGACTCGTATATTGCTTTGATGCTGCGTTTCCGTTATTTTTTTCTTCTTCAAGGGCTCTGCGATAAAAAGGAGCTTGAATGGCGGCACTTGTTCCATTAAACCCCGTCCACCAAAATAGCGTTCAAGTAAATGCTCAGAAATGACAAATCCAGAAAGAATTTCATCGCGATTTTCCTCCCACTTTACTTACTGTATGTACTCAGCGAATCATTTTGTCGAACAAAACGACATCTATTTATGTGCACACTATGTGAATTATTGTTATTAAGCGAATACAATTTTATTGCTAGTCAGGGACGTTGCTCTTTTGGCTGACCATCAAATAAGAAACCAGCGAAATATATATTTCTTTTTCTTTCTGACGACATTTCTTAAGACGATTGTATTGAAAAGTGGATGACTGAAGTCAAGGTGCGGAACTAGGATTACTTCCTCTCGGGTTGTGTTTTCTGTTCGTGCGATCCGGAAATGTTCAATAGGAAATCGGTACAGGGATTTGTTGTCTGGAAAAGTGGACGGAATGAGGAATTACACCGTTTGTCCCACATTTGTCACTCGCACAATGCCCCAACCTGAAAGTGCAGAAATCACTTTCACGCTTTTTGAAGGAAATTTTTTCTGACTGCCGCTTTTGTGGCCGCCGTCAATTTCGATATTTCTGACAGGCGGTAGGAGGGTGAAGATAAAAAGAAGGGGGAGGGGGTGCCATCGGACATTACGCCACAGTCTGTGTCCAGCGACTGACCGTTACCATTCACCCCACCCACTCGTCTACTTCAGTTCCACCTATTTTTTGTATTTTAAAAAAATTATTCAGTCATTCGACATTGGAAAATGCTTTTGAAATAGGTGTGTCAATAACTAAAATATGGTTGGAAAAAGTCAAAAATATTGTCGAGGTTAGTCAAATTTGCAAGACTATTAACTATTTCGAATCTCGAAACAAGCTACTTTTAAAATTACATTCTGGCAGGTAAGTGGCGTCTCCTTGATTAATCAACAAAACAAAAATTCAACTTTGAAATATAAAAAAAATCAAATATCATACAGATCGAAACAGAAATCACAGATCAAATAATAATTATACGTTTCAGAAAATTGACGTAGAATGAGCAATTGTAATTGTGGTCGTGCAACTGAAATAATCGCAGTTAAGCACTTCAGAGCAATTTAGCTCTGAAGTGTTGGTGATTTCCCTCCTTTGGGCCAGAATAATATTTTCGCATTCATTTTCTTCGACTGACCCTCCATGGGCCTCCCTTCACCCCAATTGTCCTTCCTGCTGCTTGCTCAGTCGGTGTATGTCATGAAAAGCGACTCAGTACGATTTCCCTCAACAGGTGGCAAGGCTAAGCCAGCCAACCCCACCCTTCCTTTACCACCACCACCACCACCCTCCACCCCCCGGAAACCTCAATATCACCGTTCAGACTCTCGCCCCCAATCCACCCCACCCATCCATACCAGAGTTCGAGCTGGTAGGCGTTTTTTTCATTCCGGATTCCGACATTGGTTGACCCGTCCCACGGTCGATCCGTTGACCCGAGACCCACAGTAGTAGCAATTTGTCAGTGGATGAAGCTCATGGGGAGTATAAACCTAATTTATTCATCGAATCAATGAAAACAATCGGCATCATTCAAATGTTTTAGTAAATTTTGTTATGTATTCGATTTGAGAAAAAAAAATTCCAATGTCACTTTCAAATTTCAAACTTCATGCTGTTCATATAAAATTGATCTGTCTAGTTATTCGTTTTTTTAGAAATATTTTTAACTTTGGCTTTAAGAAATTGGCTTTAATTTATGTATAGTTTTTAATTCATTATCTTTTCGTTAGTTATCTTTAAGAAATTTAAATATTTCACTTTCAGGGGAGGCGAGCCCGAATCCAGTAGCGAAATGAAACAGAAAACGCCGCTGCTCCTGCGAGCGAGCTCAACTGAATCCATTACCTGTATCGAAATTTGAAGGTGGTACCTTGTTGGATTGCTTAAGGGGAAACAGCTTAACCAGTATTTTTTCTTTTGAAATATTTTATCCAGTATTTTCGGCGAGTGCTGCCACAATTTTTTGTTTGTCCATCTCCAAGAATGTCATTTGATACGGCCGGACCTTTTTAAACGATTTTACTAATTAATTCGAAATTGGGTTTCATGTGGAATTCCCCCCGATCGAGAACAACTATATGATTGGCCATAAACGACGAAAACAATTTTCTTTCGTTTATCACAACAATAAAACAATATAAAGAAAACAATTGATAACTCAGGCCGTTGAACCGCTCTTATGTATTGGGTCGAGCATGACTCAGCAGCGACTTTTATTCGGACATGTTTTTTTTAAAGTAAATTTTTATTCCATAACCAGAACATTATGGCAGTGTCCAAATAGTATATATTTCATGTTAATGTTTAAAGTATAAATTATGATCCTAAGAATTAGCAATTCCATGGACACTTTTTTTTTACATGTACACAGTAAGTACAGTAGATCATAAATGTTACGTGGCCAATCCGATTTTCTGTCGGGTCAATTGTGTTCCTATCCTATCCGTACCTGCTGATTCCCCCACCTTCTCTTTTGCTTAGTTAAGCCTATGGGTAGGGGGGGGGGGGGTGTTATCGAGCCGGGATTCCCAACCCGCAGACTCGCCTACCCATCCCACCGCCTCCCCCTCTATCCCTTCGTCATTTTTTCTCGATAAATCTGCGGTCGGACTACTGTCACGCGCTGCGAAATTGTTTTGAGATCATCCCGAAATTTATGAGCGTCACTCGGAGGGATTTTTTTCCTTCTTTCTCTTGCTCAGCCTGGTGGGAAAGGACGGGAACAGTCAGTGTTGCGTTCTCGCGCGGGTACACGGGAGGACTATAGGTAGGGGGCAGGTGGATGCATGGGGCGGGTGAGGTGTTGATGAAGGCGTTTTGGGGGGTACGGTACTCGGTGGACACAATTCGAATTTCTGTGACTGTAACCAAACCGTGATCCCCCGAATTTATTAAGATATCGTCAAGTCGTGGGCAGAGTACATTCTGTAGTATGCGAGGCAGTGTTGCCAACTACGGGGACATATTTTGGAGCTAATGCTAATCGCGGCAACTCTGACATTGGCGGTTTTGATTTCCAGGTATTTTCTGTTGTTGCCACTAATAAGGCGAATTAGGCGGCCACATTTTCTTATGGCTTAAATAATGTTCTTGAATATCTTATACATATACAATAAAAGTGTACGACTCGTCGTAGCCCAGTTGGTTTAGCGACTGACTGTGGTTTCGGCGGTCCCGGGTCCGATTCACGGTGCGGGCTCTCGAAATTTTCGATCCCGGGGTACTGGTCGTTCCCCCTCGCACAGTGCCTAAGCACAATGAGAGGGACGTAAAGCCTGTAGTGCGGTTGACTACAGTTGATTGAAAGCAATATACAATAAAACACAGTTTTGTGTGTCCCGGAAGTGTGTGACTAGCGGCACATTTTGAACGAAAGTTAATTACGCCGCCGTTTGCAATTGCAACAATTTTTTTTGCTGGCGTCGTCCATCGTGAAACAAAATCGTGTTTTTTACCATTTATTTCTAGAACTTGTATTTCAAATCGAACAGAGAAACACTAATAAGGTAAAGTTTAACATCCATGGTTGAAATATTTTACGTTTGAGCGCGACAAACAATTCTCTGTTTATAAACAATAAACACAGCAGTTCCTTGTTCAATAAAAGTTGGCCTAAACGCATAACCAAACGACTCGTTTCGTTTAGTGATGAAGTATGTTTCCAACACTTTAGATATTATGATATGCTCAAATAAAGAATTTTGTACATAAATCAACACAATATTGGGTAATTTTCCCGATAAATAATTTTTTCTTTGTGCGAATGTATTATTTCCAAGGAATAAGGATGTGCAATATAGCGCTTCAAAGTGCCGCAAGAATTGTTTTTGATCGATAGTTTCAACCACTCATTACTTCGTCTGTTTGCCAAAAGGATTAAGCTTAGGATTTGTATACTACGCGCTATGTGATAATTACAATTACAATATGTACCCGGCTATGGCAGGGTCGAGAGACCAGTTAGAAGCAAAGATGGAATGTCCTATTTTAACAATCTCTGGATTTGAGACTCTGTCAGACTATTCTATTGTCTACACACTCTGGGCGATTAGGATTTAAAGTAAGAGTCAGATTTAATAAATTGGTTCAATAACCATTCTGGGGTGGCAACTTCTACACCTGATAAGAGCTGGGCAATGTAGGCGGCGCTCTCTCGCATCATCGATTGTCACAATTGAAACGTAGAAAACGGTACAAAATTGTCTAGAAAACCACGTACGAACTGTATCGAAATTATCGATACCATCGGCCTCGATACCTATAGCTCAGCTCCCCCTTCTCCTCCGGACAAACCGCAACCACGCATTGCAGAGTGGTCGTCCCCACTCGAAAGCATAATACGACCGGTCGTCTTGGCTTCTCCAAAGTCAGCCGAGTGCTCTCAAAAAAGTGCTCAGCTTGGTGCAACTGCACAATGGGGAAACCTATGTGTACCAATTTCACGTTCATTTCCAGACTTACCCCCTCCTCCTCCTCCTCCCCCCCTCTTCTATCACAATGGGTGCAGATCTTACCGGAGTGAGCGCCGGGGGGACCCCCACTTGTATAATTTTTATTATCATTGGAGTTCCGCGCGCACAATGAATTGATTTCTTGCCGTGTCTGGTTGGAGGTGGTACGTCGGGTCGCCTTATAAAAGAATGGACAGCGGAACCCACCTATACCCTCCCCCTCCCCTTTTTTGGGCCACTTTAACCACCCGACTATTCCTGCATTGGATATCCCGGCGTCCACATGTCTTCTCTAGAGAAATAAATGCGCTTTTTATTTATTCGACTGCAAGAATTTTTATTCGGAAAATTTTGTGTGTTTTGAGGAGGGTGGGTGGGGTACATGGGGGGCCGTCATGGTCGCATGGGAGGGGTGGGCAGGGAGGTGGAGAATGATATGGTGATTAATTATCCCAACTTTTTCGTTTGTAAATTCAAATGCTGCTCTCTAGAGTGGGCATGTGTAGGCAATTTTTGTGTTCAAGCCGAGTGTGTCCAAACTCGGGGACATCGTCTAAGCTCAACGTCTTACCTTTAAAAAGACGCACAAGCGGTTATGCGTTCGGAATAATTTAGATGTCTTTTAATTATTCTCAGTTCAAATATTTTTTCTTATCGAAATACTTTGTAATAAAAGTTTTTGTCTTCAACGACGTTTTCATAGGTGATTTTAAATTGTCCACGTTGATATTTGTAGCCTCCTGAGATCCTTGCTTAAACAGAGCAATATTTGGTTAAAAAATACTTTTTCACAATTCACATAAAAAATAATTATATACATAAAAACCCTCATTTTAGCCAATTTATGGATTTATTAAGGGGGAAATATTAAATACCCGTCGTAGCGCAGTTGGTTAAGCGGCGGACTGTGGTTCGGCGGTCCCGGGTTCGATTCCCGGCGCGGGCTTTGGCTCGGGGTACTGGGGAAAATGTGCCTCTCACAAAGTGCCTAAGCTCTGAGAGGGGTACAGAATCTTCCTGTTGTGACCCGTCACTTCAGTGAATTAAAAAAAATTCTCATTTTGGCCAATTTATGGATTTATTAAGGGGGAAATATTGAAAATTCAATACTTTAGATAAATAACGATTAAAAAATTACCAGAATTATTCAGAATTGTTATCATAAAATTCTTGAGAATTTTGGAATTATTTGCGCTAAATTAATGATTTAAAAAAGAAAATGTTTTAAAAACTGAAAACTCAAAAACATCATTTCGAAGTGCAGTAAGTATCCTACACCACAAGTCTCACGATGTAATCAGAGATGGTGGATTCGGGATTTTTACAATATTATTTTAATTTGAACTGGTAATTGCGAAAAATACAAATCCAATCTCACGAGGTGATTGGAGGTGATTAGAATTTTCGAAACGTATTCGTTGGTGCCACGTCGTTGTTGGTACATTAAAGGTATATTTCGTGCGACGTAAGAGGTGTGTAGCTATTGTTTTTATTAGAAACATAAAATAACTTCCAAATTAAAAAAAAAGTAGCTGTTATAGTCCCGTGCGTTGAAACTGCGCCTCCGAGATAATGAAACAAAATGGATTCCAAACAGTGGCGCGAAATTGTCATCGCTGTTGGTGCGTCGCGCAACCACTAACCAACCTAGCAGAAATCATTGATTGCATCCGGCGTATTACGCTTGGGAATGGTGTTTTTCCGTCGCCGTTACTGGTATGAGAAGACGCTATCGGTACAGTAGTTGTACCGTATCTAAGGTTGCCGCTAGGTTCGCGGCGGTGCCACGCGTCTTTAACGCTGAATGCCAATGTCGTTATAATACGAAGGTGATAATATTGCTTTTATTCGTTGTATCGCCCGTTCGGTTAAATATATTGAGTCGTTGTCTCGCGTTTGGTCCATGGACGGCTCACACACAATGGATGTTTTGTTTCTCGGATCCAGCCACTGTCTTTAAAGACACCAGCGCGTACGCGCCAGATAGGGTGACCAAGTGTCTTAGATTTGACAAACAGTGCCACCAAAAATCAGAGTACATGATTTGAAAAGAAGGAATTAGCATGGCTCAAAAATAACTCGTGAACAAAGTTTTGCATTCATGAACTTTAAATTGAAATGATGTATTAGGTATTATCCTATTAATATATATCTCTTGATTTTGACCAACCAAAAATGTTAATAGTCCTCTGTAAACTACAATTGTAGCAACCTTTTCTAAATTTATATTTATTAATCTTTTATTGTTGTTTTGATTCACTGTAGTGTATAGCTGCATTTACAGTGTAATATATTAATAGTCACAGAAAGGTAATGTAACGCTGGACACGATGACACGATCATTAATTAAGATTGAGTTGAAAACGGAATTTTACTAATGATGCTTCAAAAATTACAGTTAAACAGACACATAGCGAGCTACATAAAAATGGACTGTATAAAGTTGCGAAAAAATTTCGCTATGTGTCTGTTTAACTGTAATTTTTGAAGCATCATTAGTAAAATTCCGTTTTCAACTTAATCTTAATTAATGAACTTGTAGCTGATTTCTTTGTCATCGTGTCCAGCGTTACATTACCTTTCTGTTATTATCTCATCAGCTTCGACCTTTTTTTACAATATTAATAGTCCTCTGAATAATATATGAATCTTAATATATAAGATGAAATCATTGAGATGAATTGTCAGGTATCGTATAAGATAAGTATAAAAAATTACTTATTGGCGTCACAAATATAGCAAGGGTCAAGGGAAGGAGGTCTCGAACTGACGGAGCAGAGTGAACAGATCAGGCCTAGACCGCCTAGTATGTGCTACCCTCTAGGACGAGAGAGTACAGGTATGTGGCTGCTCCGCGCTGCGAGCCAGTTCCACCGGTCAGACTCTGTCTTATTATAAAATATGACACATTTTGTTGTGCCATGTTTTCATACGTATTCATAAAATCGATATTCTTCGGCCCAAAAGAAATGTAATGGACGCATATGTCTGTTTTGAAGATCAATATCGGAAAAGATCGAAAGTAACGGTATTGGATCGATCCCTAAACGGATCCTAATGTTCCAGAATTTGTTCCAGAATTTGTAGAATCTTTTATTGGCTACCCTTATTCATTTGTTCGGCGCATTTAGCAGACACGAAAAGACGAGAACCAAATTGGCACGACGCAATATTCGCTTTCAATATATTAAGTTAAATGTGACATTACTCGATCGCTCTTTCCTGTATACATATTCCTGGGACCACCCTATGTATCCTACTGTTTAAAAGTGTACCTGTACACCTCGTAGCTCCTGGGAAGAGCGCAGACTCATTGGCTATGGCTATGCTATCAATATTTATTATCCAGATAGAGAAATTATTATTAAACAGATAGCGATTGCAGCGCAACAAGGGCACCGCCATTTTGACAACTCAACGCTCAAAGGTCACAAAGTATCGCTTTTCGAAAAATGCCATTTTGACTTAGAACTACGTCATCAGGGATGCAGGGACACTTTGAATAATTTTGGTTTTCGTTGTGTCACGAGCGTTTTGGGGAAAGTGTTCAGCCCAGGAGTCATCCATTTGTTCGCACCTCGTCTGTTCCTAAGCTATAGGCATATTTTAATTTTTATTCGATTCAAGCGACATCAATCAAAACAAATTTCTCAACGAATTAGTTAAAGTTAGTAAATGTAGGTTAAGTAAGTTTAAGTTAGGAGGGTAAGGTAGTACGAGTCAGGTAGTAAAATTTTGAGTGTTTTTATAGTTGTGTGTTGTGGCGAATGGGGCGTGACAACTGACGTCACTACCGCATTTACTGCGGTAAAGTTTTAAAAACTCTCACCACCGAAACGTAATTCTACGTCAGGAAGTGCAGCATAGCTGGATTCTATTATTAAGTGTAATTTGGAAGCGTTTTCCAAAACTCGCTTCAGTTTGTGGTCTCAGGATGCTTCTTACACAGGCCCATCCCCCATTCCTCCCTTTCACCAGTTCACCACCCCCGCCTATTTTAATCTCCAATGACTATATATGTGCAAAGCTCATTTCCAAATATAATACGCCAGTGTTTCTTCCCCACCCCCATTCCCACCTCCCTCCATGTATGAGAGCGAGAGAGAGTGAGCAGATTCTGAGGAGGCATTTTTATTATTCTCAATTATTGCTTGTAGCTTTGTTTTTCTTTCTCATTTTGCCATTTTCATTGTTCCTCACTGCATCGTGTTCGAGGTGGTCGGGGTGGCGTAGACCCGGACGCCAGACCCGAGACGACCCACACACCACGCCGGAGTTACTGCAACCCTGATTTGAAGTGCAACTTGGGTGACCCAATTTTTTGATTGTGCGTGTGTCAGCTTTTATTTTCATTTAGTTTTGCGTTTGGCAACGGACTTGGGTTCGCTACATTTAGCTACATGCGCAATTTTGAGCGCACCAATTCCATTCAGAGAAGATATCTTTGTTTTCGGCTGAAAATTCTCCGCTCACAAAGCCAATTTTCTTAATTTTTTTTCTTCGGCATTATTCGATGCCTCTCGCAATACAAACACATCGTGCAAACACAGTGAACACAAGAACTTCAGACTTCGAGAAATTTGGTCGAGACTGTGAAATGAATTATCCATATTCTTGACTAGATATAAATTGTAACGTTTAAATTATCATTCTCATTGACCATAAATGTATTCTTATTCACTAGCCCTAGACAGGGGCGTTCTTTTTGGTGAGGTGACGTGATCAAGGGTTCAGTTCCCGTCCGATTCGTCTGAAATTTTTCGGGCGCGAGATTCCAACACGTCCTTTGGAATGAGCGTATAAAGCAGTTGCTGACGTCACTGGCGCGACCATGACTTCACGCATATGTCGAGAAAAAGAGGTATCGAACTGACGCAGAAGAGTAAGGTAGCACAGGTGCTGTCCTCTGGTGGCGGACGAGTACTTGGTGCCGCCCCGTGTTGCGAGGCAATCACACAATGCACCTGTCAGGCTCTGTGTTTTTGGACCAACCCTAGCGCCACGTTTGGCGCCTCTGGTTCGCCACCTGGTGATAAAGCGCAGCACCCTTTCTTGACGTGTGAGGAGGAAATGTCTACATTCGCTGAGTGTGCACTGCATGTGTCTCGCTCGATTAGAACAAGACGTTTTAATTTGACTGTCGCCGACTGCGAAAATGAAAAGAAAATAAGAGACCCCGACGAAACAATCTCTCGAATAAAGAATAATTGCATTTGGTACACAGGCGGCGCGCTCTCATTGTGTGTGAGCTGGCGTTTCTCTCGAGCCCTTTTCCCCTTTCTTTTTGCGACTACAAAACCAATCTTGTTATCCACCATCACTTTCTCAACGCAGCACTTCTCCACTCTTATTTATCCTTACGGACTCGGAAAAATCAACCTCCCAATCTCAATCACTTCTCAACACCACTTCCAAGCAAAAGGAATTGAAGGGCAGAAAAGAAGCTACGATGTTTATAATTTTTCTGGTAAAAGTATATGACTGGTTCGGGACACCATTTTTGGTGGCCTTTATATCAGCGGCTACTAAGAACGGTAGTTTGCCAATCTGCACTTTTATTAAGATATGAGTCGAGAAAAATATCTCGAAAAATGTTCTTTCTCAAAAGCATCCATTTTACTGTGTCTAGACTCTAGACGCAGCAGTGGCACATGCAGCAAGAGAACCTATACTTGATAATACATTGTGTTGAGAGACGATCGATCGACATTGCCCTAACCGCAGATACGCGACAGGAAATAATTCTACTCACGCCATCTAATGCTAACTTTTGGCAACTTGAATAGTTCTATTCCTAAATTGGATATCGTTTTTTGGAATAAACGACATACAGTGGAGCCTCGATTATCCGGACCACAATTATCTGGACATTCGATTATCCGGACGTGTCCTAAATAATTATGTTGATATGAACGCCGTTGAAGTGACCGAGTCAGGTGCCGGATGATACATATGTGAGCGCGGTGGTTGGGCGTTATGTGATCATCACGTGACATGAATATATATTTGTACTACTGCGTTTTCTTTTTTCATCGAAATTTACATCATGTTTACAAAAAAAAAAGGTTATGCAAAAATGTGTGTTTAACGGAGTATTATTGAAATTTGATTATCCGGATTTTCGATTATCCGGACCATCCTTGACAACAATTAGTCCGTATAATCGAGGCTCTACTGTACATACAGATCAAATTGAAACTCCAAATAGCGCGCTTAACGTCACAAAATCGGCCAATCACTGCATTTTGCAGTGTTAGTCTGTACACCTGCAGTCTTGCCCAACACGACAAGCCTGGAGCACTTTTTGCTAGAATCTTGAATAAATTAACTCCATTAAGAACTTTTCAAGTTCATAAACCTTCTTAAGTCCAGAAACCCCTTCGGGATACTAATTGATGTTTTGACCATGTGATGAAAAACATTTGATTAAAAAGCGATAGCCTTCATGCAAAATGGCTCATTTACTTGAGTAGTACAAACCCCCATAGCTGGGAAAGCGGCGCGTCAGCTATTGAAACTGCTAGACATGCCCCTGTCATGTGTTTGGGTTGCAGGTGTGTTTAGATTAGCCAAAGCACATCTGGGTGTCATCACTTCGTCAGCACCTCGATGATGCATTGGTCAGGCCAAACTAAGTCCAGAGGAGTGAAATGGGGAAGTGATCAATGCATCCCAACTCAAAAACAGATGTCGGATTTGATGCCTTCCCGGCTAACATCGACATACATAGTCCTTGGGAGGGTAGGCTACTGGAGAAAATGAGGGAAAATACCATCCATGGGGAGGCCTGGCCTGGACGGCATAGGGCAAAAAACAGGGTGAAAATTTTTCACTATTTTCTGCAGTGAAAGAAGTAGAGACATCTAGCAGTGAAAATGCCCCCAGAGTTGGGGGTATTTTTTAACATGGTTTTCACTGTTGGATGTTCCCTACTTTCCTAACCTATACTCAACCTAACATATTCAAAAGCCCTTAACCTATCATAACCCAATATATCCCATAGCTTTTAACCTAACTTAAGCCTAACCTAACATATGAAACCCTAACAATTGTCCACCCACTCTAAAACAAATAAACTATCAATAAACAAAAATAACACAAACAAACAAAAAGGGAGCCTAGGTACACCAGGCATGCAACTAACCTACACTGGAAAAATATACACTAATCCCCCTACACTTATACTCTTAAATCAACTGTAATCAACCGCACTACAGATATTACATACCCCTAATGGTGATTAGGCACTATGCAAGGGGAATGACCAGAACCCTTGATTGAAATTTTTGAGAGCCAGTTTAGGTTTATCTTATGTTAACAAGGCTTAGTTTTTTATTTTTATTTTGGCATCAAAACAAAGTAAATTCAATCAGTTAGTATGCAAGGAGGACTTGCATGATCGATAACCATTCAATCAGCAAACCAGCTTTTTTAATTCACTGAAGTGACGGATCACAACAGGAAGATTCTGTACCCTTCTCAGTGCTTAGGCACTATGTGAGAGGCACATTTTCACCAGTACCCCGGGATCGAATAATCGAGAGCCCGCGCCGGGAATCGAACCTGGGACCGCCGAACCACAGTCCGTCGCTAACCAACTGTGGTACAACGAGTCGTACATCGAGTCGATTCCTGATGCCGGTCCCATAGCAACGAGCAACAAGGAGCATGGCAACATTAGCCAGGGATTTATAAATCCACCATCTTGAATTTTTGGGTTGCATTATCCACTTCCGGTTTCAAAAGCAGCTGCACCCATTGAATTCCCCCTGCCTGTGTAAACCTATGCAGGAGACCCTCACGAGGGCATACCTAAATGTCCATGCAACCTCCTTAATGGCAATATGTTCCTTGAATTTGCGAGTGATGTCCCTAGCAAGTGTTGTCACGGTCATTTTTGGATGGCCCAAATTCCCGGCTATGGGGGGTTGTACTACTCACTTGTCCACTTCCAAAATGATAAATTGGACGGCGTCACTTATAATCCACACACATAGTACTATTCGCAAGTGCCTTTGTTGCCTTGGAGCAATTTCTTCTCCAATTCAGGTATCCCCTTAAGAGCATCGGCATAGTCTTTCTTAATTTAAATTTCATCACCCCAATATCTAGGAACCACAATTAAGGAATAAAACTGTAGGTAATCCCGTAGTCGTCTTTAGTTAGGATCCTTTCCCAGTTCATGTTAATCAGGTCGTCTTCAAGGTTTTCTCAGGTTGTCCATACATCATGGCCGAGATGCACATAAGATCTCTGGAGGACTAAGAAAAATGGCAGTAACTGTTGAGGATGGGGGGGGGGAGGAGCGGGAAATGTTGAAATGGAAACTTATCTCAATAGAATAAATCTGATGCCGCTGCATGCGCACACTCTATTTCGACAAATAAATTAAAAGTCGAAACTTGAAAGTAATATATGCACGCAGCATCAATACGACGTTGCGCGCACTGCCTTAAATGTATGAACTCTTCAGACTAATCCTTTCCCAGTTATTAATGAGCACTCGGTGGTGTGTGCGTGTTGATGGTGCGGAGGGGTATACCGATATCCACTGTAGACACGAACATCCCCTATGAAAACAACAAATGTTTTATATTTGTATTTTTCGCCATGAAGAGCACAACCTGAACCGTGTTCAATCGTTCGCCACTAGTTCCAGGATTCCTGAATTCAAGATCTTCAACCATCGTTGGTCCTAGTCCTACCTATAGTATCTCTATCTAGGGACTGGGGAGCTCAGTGATTGGGAAGTGATGGTTCGTGATCGTGCACTATCGTGCCAATACAATACGTTTAGAAGATGTAGAGTGCGAATTTGGTACTGCATAAATTTCTGATCGTTCGATTGAATAGTGACGTATTGTAGCGACGTTGCGTCGAATGTAGTAGAGTAAAAATATATCTTCATTTACAAATGTGAGCATGGTTGATATGTGAACGATAGTGGTGGCGGAGGGGGGGACCATCGGACAGCCACACAGAAAGAAAAATGAACGAGATAGGAGAATGGAGAATATTACAAACGTTTGAATAGATTTGGGAAAACTAGACAGCGCATGCGTAAAACCGGATGCCAGATTTCGTTTTCACATTGGCGCGATTATTGACGTTTGTTCTTTGCAGGAAATTGACTTAGACTAGATATCCAGAAATTTTGGTGAATTCATCAGAGTCTGGCCGGTGGATTGTTTGACTGCCTAGCAACACAGGGCAGCAACATACCAGAGGGCAGCACCTGTCATTTGCTCTTTGCAAGAAATTGGTTTCTAATCGATTTCCTCAAATTTTGGTGAGTTTTCATATAATTAAATAGAGCCTGGTCAGTGTACTGCGCTCGACCTGACGCTCGTCACCAATTAAAGAGCAGCACCTGCCATACCTGATCTCCTCACGTCGTTTCGAGACCACTTTTCCTCGCTTTTTCCGCGTCCGTGACGACGGTGACTCCCGCCCGCGACATTGACGTCAGCACCTGTATTTCCCAAGGAAGACCTCCCGCCCGATAATTTCCAGAGGTCTCGGCCGGGAATTGAACCCGTGATCACGGCACTTCCTTCCTGCCTATCTTTGCGACTTGTTCGGGGTCTCGCGAATCAATGTAAAAACGATAAAAGAGATATGGCATGAGCGAATTCGTGGTTGAGATACAGGCAGAGTCGCGCAGTGTAGGTGACAAAACCAAGAAATTAGAATTTGAATGGGGAATTGAATGTGGGTGTCACATCAGGAATATTAATAACCCACGGATTGATGGATTACGATCGGAGGGCATGGATCCACAAAAAATGCGAGGGAAAAAATAGGAAATGCGCCGTGTGAATGTGCGAATGTGGATCATATTCCTTTGCTACAGGGGTATAGATTTTATACATGTAATACCTCTCTCTCTTTCTCTCTCTCTCGCTCGCTCTTTCTACAGTACTCTTATGCTGTTGGTGACGAGAACGAAGTGTCCACACATAGAGAGGCAATGACTGCGTTTTAATTCGCCTTGAATCAATTCAATCGGCAATGTAGGCATACACACGAGTGGGGTTTAGACACAGGCCATCCATCACACACAGCCAATTATAAACTACTGTATACACTGTAATATGCTTCAATGGGATAAGGAATTATTCTTGTATCCAGCTACTTCAATCGGATACCCCAACATCCCTCGTGTTGCTTCGAAGTACAGTAGATGATGATGCCTGCACATGTACTCTGTCCATGTGTGCCCGAATTGAGACTCCACGAATCTTGAAACTAAATTCCCGAGAATATTTAAATTAGCTTTATTTGTGCTTGATATATGCCTATAGATTGTATATACTTGAGATGCCCGTTTCGCTCGGCTGTCCTAGTCATGGCAGAGCATGTATTTTCTAATATTTTTAAAATCTGTTTTGCGTTTGAATCATAAGAAACGTTATAACACTGTAATTTTTTTTGGTTCCAATCAACTGTAGTCAACCGCACTACAGGCTTTACGTCCCCCTCATGGTGCTTAGGCACTGTGCGAGGGGGAACGACCAGTACCCCGGGATCGAAATTTTCGAGAGCCCAAGCCGGGAATCGAACCCAGGACTGCCGAAACCACAGTCAGTCACTAAACCAACTGGGCCACGACGAGTCGTGTAATTGTAATCACGTGTAATTGTATAACACTGTAATTGTATTACATCACGTGTTATACCATCATGGCAATGGCGCCGCAAAACCTGATGTTTTAAAAGAAATTGGTTTCTAAACGTTTGTCAATTGAGAGGTATAATCTCTTCATAACAAAAATTAATTTTCTTCCTATTACGTAAAATGATGCTCTGATGTATAAATTGAATAATAATTAGACATTCGGTTTCTAGCGTGGAAAATGTTGCTGACATCAATGTGATTGACGCTCGAATGTTCAGCGCCATTTTGATCAAGTGGAGACGCCATCTTTGAATTTTCCGGCGAAGCAATGGCAATGCATAAAACATCAATGGCTGATTTCTCAAGAAAGACGCAAAATCGAGATCTGAAATAACTTGCGCTCAGCTACAAATTTGTGGAACAATCTACAGCTCAAATTCATTTGATTTAATTTCGTTAAGCCGTTCGAAAATAAACGCCAAGGCGGACAGATAAAAGAAAAATTTAATGAGATGCAACATCAGTTGAGCTGGCGCGTAAAACGAAGTTGCATAGTGGTCGCACTAAAAATCACTTTTTTGCAATTTAGTCAGCTCTATTGCAATCTTGAATTTACAATCTAGATTCAAGAATTAAGGAACCTATGCTGGCTGCATCATCGCTCAGGTTTTGCCGCATGAGTTGGCCTCGAACTTTCGCACCAGCTGCAGTGCTCGCCAACGCAGCCGTTACTCGCTCTGCCTATCCCAGAACTTCATCCGTGGAAGTCTAGGGAAAGTTAACCACCTCCGTTTGGTCACCTCGTCGCTCCGTAGGTGTACCCGGTGACGAATCAAAACCGCCGACAGCTGGCGCTTCGCTCGCAACATTAAGTCCCCCCCCCCGAGTTGGCGTTACAGTCCTTGGCAGTTACATGTGTCGCTCCGTGTTTCGGTCGTGCAAAAGACATCCATCTCCCTCAGACCCCGTTCGCACAAATGCTGTCCCGGGACGCTGGGCAATCACTGCTAGCGCTGTACTGCACTGCAGCCCACTCATTTGTCGCTGTTGTTTACTCAGGGGCAGCAACAAATTTATTTATTCCGTTTCCAACCCATGAAAATCAAAGAGTTGGATGGTTAAGAGAAAAGGAGTCCGACTCCTTGACATTGTCGTATTGAGGTCCGTCTGTAACAAGTATGAAGTCTTGGGTAGAAACAGTAAGATCTACTCGGGAGGTATCGTAAGAAGGACGCTGGGTATTATGAAGATGCAGCCGATGCGACAGCCTGAGACACCAAAATGGCGTCGAAACCAAGCCTAAGTTAGCTGAGGAGCGTCTGGTCAGAGCTGAGCCATTGCACTAACACGGGAAGCTCCCTGGTAGCGGTTTTCTGGTGACGAGAGCGCTCTCCGCGCGCCTGACGTCTCTATATGTATGCTTATATACATCATATTTTTAATAGACGTCACATGAATAATGATGTGATTATGATTTATGACTCCGGCAACTTTTCAGCGGCGGACCATCGTGCTGGGTGTCTCACAGGCGGAGGCAGTGGGGGATGGCTGATGCGAGGGGTGCGTAGGTGGGTGGGGTGAGCAACAAAAGATTTGTGCAGATTGATATCGGGGTCCGGTATGCAGCCGATATACCGAAACTGTTTGCTGCTTTTGTTGTTGAGGTATTTTTAGACTGAAGCTTGTATTTCGTGTGTCCGAATAAATCGGTATCAGTATCTCGGCGAATGACCAGTAATAGAACTGACCCTCTGAACGCGCCCTATTGGATTTTGGGCAGATGACGGCAAGTTGTAATTGTCGCCGCTAGAGGCGCTTAGTCTTCATTCACCACTTTCAAAGTCCGTGTGTAGAGGGGTGTCGAGTGGCAGAGAAGTAGCGCGTTCGCCTCTTAGCCCGTGATCGCGGTATCGATTCCGGCCAACACCTTCGGAATTTTTCGGGCGAGAGAAATTCCTTAACGCGCATTCCTTCGGAATGGAAGTAAAGCCGTGGGAGCCGTGCCTGTACGATGTCAGGTACACGTTAAAGATCCCTACCTAGG
>JAQGBY010002262.1:0-23994 GCA_034698785.1 Mycogona germanica
TTGTCTTAAACGACATTTCATCGTAAATTAAGACCACACATGTGTCATTTTTAAGATATCATTTTTAAGTGTGTACGGGTTTTCATTCCGAAGGAAGGCGTGCGGGAATCGAACCCGCGATCACGCATCACTTGTTCAACGCAACCTTAGCTTAGATAGATGGAAGAGCTTTGATTGGCTGTGACGTAGTATGGTTCCCCTGGAAGCTCCACCCATGCGTCATCTTGTTCTTTTTGATATTTTGTGGGAGACTGTTTACCGATTTGCTTTGAAACGCTCAATGAAAGTAAATCTTAATGAATTTTATAATGTTTTTGCTTTCTTATATTATGTATAAACATAAATATACTTAAGTGAACTCGTGACTCACGCTAAAAATCCCTTCCAAGGTGATATATATTACGTAGGTACCGATTTGAGAGAAGAGGGAACCGTGTGATGTCATACGCTAGGTGGCGCGGCGGTCACGTCCCTCTCCCCCAAACAGCCACCTAAGCTAGGCTATTATTTTATAAACCTTGGGTATAACTTAATCAAACCTAACCTTACCTAACTCACTTTGTTGCGCGATACACGATTCCCCTGCAGCAGCCGATACCCGCATTAAATATAAATAAAACATGATCATTAAGAGTAGTTGTCGAACGAGAAAGAAACTCGAGCAAACTTGGGTAAAAATAGAGGACAAGGGAGGACCGGGGGGGGGGGGGAATGGGGATGGGCGCGGAAGGTGATGATCTCGGCCCGGGTCTCTATTAAGCGACAGGAGCGGGTGGGGAAAGAAAAGAGACCAAGAAAGAATAAACGTTGTGCATAGATTCCATTAGATTCGCTCGTCCCTGATCATCGATGGAAGGCAGCAGGTGGGCAGGGGTTAGGAGGAGTTGGGTTGAGGACTGGGGTGGAGGGGATGAAAGTGCAGAACGCGGAAAACTGATTTCGGAAATCGTGCTCTCTATGGGGGGGGGGGGGGTGCAGCGAGCCAATTAAGAAGTGCGCGGTTATTTCAACTCGCCCAGTGTGAATTCCAACGTGGGGGGAGGGGGAGGAAAGGAGTATTGGTGGGTGGATGGATCCGCCTGTCGATTGATCCTCCTCCCCTCCCTCCACTCCACTCCAAAAATCCACCTGTATATAATAATGAGCACACACACACACACATACGCGAGGCAAACGCGCGCTTGATGCACTTTTCTCTCCTAATCGCGATTATTGGCGGTTGGTGTCTGTTCCGTCGGCCGGTTGCCAGGACGACATAATGGCACACGGTTTACGAGCCGACGAGCGTCGCCCGGCGCCCGTCACCCGCCACCACCGCCTCACCCCCTTAATCGACCCTCCGCATTCGAATCACCCTTCCTCTCCCCGTACTCCCCCCTCCCCCTTCCCTCTCCAAACTCCTCACCCACCAACAATATTTCCACGGGGTCCCCCCACCCACCTCAAACCGACAAGCGAAATCTAAAATCAAGTCGTTGACGACGCGCCCCTCGCCACCCCACTAGAGTGTCATCTTCGAATGGAGTCGAGCGCGCCTACAAACGAGCTGACAGTGATACTGACGATTCCATGTTTATGAGTATCGACTTTGGCCATCAAACCGTTTTACTCCAAGAAATGGCGAAAAAGAAAAGGAAAAGCGGTTCTCGTTGAAGAACAAATAAGCCATGTGAACGGTCGTCTGTGAATGCAACTCACTCAAGAAGGGAACTTATTTAAGTTATAGGCAATCATGAATCTGCATCATTTGAATATTTCTTTAGCAGAGTTGCGCTGGTGCCACATTTTCGTCTTTCAAATCTGATTCTTAATTTCCTATTCTCAGATTACGTCATCTGCGCATGCGCACAATCCCAATGCGCGCAATTTGGGATTGCGCGCATGATCAATCAGATTTGAAGGACGAAAATTTGGCACCTGGTGGTGGTGCATTTTGGTCTTTCAAATCTGATTGTCATCCTCAATTTACGTCATCTGCGCATGCGCAAAATCCCCAATTTCACTCATTCTGTTATGTGCGCATGCGCAGATGGCGTAATTTAATCAAAACTCGCACGAGTCCATGCTTCGACAAAAAAGTTCCGAACGTTCTCGAATGATAATTCGCCCATCTCAAATGTGCTCGTGCATTTTAAACACGTGCTAGAGAGAGATTCGCGTCGAGACATTGAAACAAAATCGGCGAGTCTGAGCTAGGACAGGAAAATACTTCTCGATCTCTCGAATGACAATTCGCCCATCTCAAATGTGCTCGTGAATTTGAAACACGTGCTGGAGAGGGGTGCGTCTAACTTTGAATATCAATCAGCCACGCTATCTGTATTTCGGGAAAGCGCATGCGATCTCTAATGACAATTTCGCCTTAAACTCGAGCACGATTCAAATTTCTCAAACGATCTGAACGTCCACAACAGCGCGGTTATCCCGCAAAGCGGGCGAGCCGTGTGTGATTGCCGTATAATTGGGGGCAGCCAAATGTTGAGCACAAATGCCACCTTAAACACTCATCGTTTACGAATATATACTGTATGTGTGTAGTTGTGTTCCTAGTTGCAACTTGAAACTATATCAAATCTTTCGTTTGTATTTTGTGAGAGCGGACAAACGACACATATATTCTTCCTAAAAAAGAAAAACCACACAATCTTGAAATTCACGTTCACATTTGAGATGGGTGAATTATTATTCGAGAACGAGCAGATCTCTTTTGAGGCACTGACTCGCCTCTCTTGTTCCAATGTCTAAACGCACCCTGCCCAAGCATGATGGGATTAAGTACGCTTGGCCATTTGTGCGGTGCGTATGCCGACCGCCGACAGACATCCGGTTCCAGATTCCAAGAAAACTGTTCCAATATAGGAAAAAAAGAAATAATAATCCATGCCCATTATTTCTGCTATTAAATTACTGAAATGGAAAGTAAAGGTTAGACGGAATCGCTGTCTGATCCCCGCCCGAATCTCCGGTAAATTGTACGAGGCAAGGAGGCAAGGGGATTAGCATTCTCCACCGATACTCGACAAAAATATTTTCCCCCCCAAACAACAGGAAACCTACAGTACACGTCACTCAATTTATGAAATTGGATGCTCTGTATTACTCTTTTTTGTTTTTTCAGCCATGTCAGAATTTAAAATGTGGAATTGCCAGGCGCAATCACCACGCCCCAAGATATGACAAAATGTAGACACAAATCCTCCGGCAACGCGATATTTTCTGTCTCCTCGTTCTTGTATTATCCACGCAACATACTCTTCTCTCTATAGCAGGTTCGTCGTGCCAGTATCCGGTGGACGACATGGGCTGCGGCGCCACCTCGTATCTCCAGACGCCGGCGACTTGCCCCTGCCCTTCGCCCCACCACCACCACCACCACCACCACCAGGCCAGCATTTCGTCGCTCACGCCCGAAACGGAAGCAGCCCGGCTCCATCAGACATGGGAGGAGGCTGTCCCGGATACGGAAGCCGAGCTGGGCGGATTTGCCGGTGGTCAGCGGAACCACCCGTATTGGTCGTGAGATACAATTGTCCTGTCTGATATCGGGGGTCATCTCCTCCACCGTGTACAGTACAAAAGACGATGTATCTAATCGACACCGAGTCAGCTCTTGACTATCCTTACATTTATTTATTGTATACAATTCCATGAAATAAAATTGAACGATCACATGACAAATATACAGTTGATACAAATCTCAGGCCAGCAATCGTGTGTTGGATCAAATGACGGAACAGTTGGAGGTGAGCCAAATGAACGTTTTTCTCAGGTGAGAGAATGGAAAATGGACGAACATTAAAGCAACCTTCAAATTCATGGACAATATTGTCATCACTGGACGGTGGGTGACCTATTCACCTTCGAGCGGTTTGATCCCCGGATGCACAGAGGTTATACTGCTTAGATTGGGCTCAACCGTTCGAGACAAATAGAATAAGTTATGAAAATCCGGGGTATCAATTATCTAAGAGTGGAACCAAATTAAAAAATAGGTCTAAATTTGTAAGGATTTCCTTCGTGTGGCGGACAAAATTAGCAACAACACATTGGACTTGTGCAGGGCTCGATTCTAGGGATCGACCGGTTGAGCGATTAACCGATTAAACTGATTTTTTAAAAATGTATCGCCATTAATTAGCAAAATGAATCAACAAGAAAGTGTTAGCAAGTTGGCCATCGAGGACAAACTAGTGTTTGCATTCCAACTGTGTTTGAAAATTGTTTGCGAGTGTCTACAAATTATTTTGGTAATTTCAAAACGGACCAATCAAGTTCCAAAGTTCGTATGGATTGTATTTGGATGGATGCATGGATTGAAACATCGGTCGATCACCTGAATCGGTTTCCAACATGCACAACGAGACAAATTGATAAATGGCACCAGCGACATCAAAAAATCAAGTCACGACGACTCGTACGACGAAAGGGGGGTATCTCGATTGGTATAGGGGGGATCTTGGGAAGGGAGAGGTGGGGGAATATATACTGTATAGCTATTACCATCTTCATCGCTTAATAATAAATATAATTGGCTATATACATGTACAAACTTGTTGTTATGGAATGATCATTTTTGCGATGCTGTTACAAAGGTTAGCACAAATCGGGGCGGAGCGAAAAGGAGGGATGCAATGCGCAAGAAACTCGGGAATGTGTTCCCAAAAACATAGACATTCGAAATTGCACTACCCCCAGGGTGGGATCACGTCACGCGCAACACTTGACAATTGCGATGACCGTCAGATTTGGGAAAAGTGGATGTGCCGTCCTGCGTGTCCTTGTATAGTTTTTTTTTGTGAGTTAGGTTAATTTTGTTAGGTTAGGCAAGGTAAGTTAGATAAAGTAAATAAGTTTAATTGCGCATTTGTAGCGGGGAGTAAATCCGCGTCTCGGAATTGATATTTCCTGTGTGTGACAGCTACCCAAAGCGACGGGTCAAACGCTTTCACTTGCTTCCCACATTGATAATTATTTAACCGGAACCACCACCACCACCACCACCACTACCACTACCATCACCACCCACACATATTTTTGCCTCCTCCACCTCTCCCCGATTGTGAACGTGGAATGCAATTCGAAATAGCAATGCATCAAAGTTGAGAAAAACTCTAATTTCGGCATATTCGTGCAAACAACATTACGATTTTAAAAAAATGAATAACTAAAATAAGACCAATATCGAGTTGCAAGTTGAAATGGTTTTCTACGAGTAGTAAAAATTCTGAGAAATGATCGCCAGAAATTATTTTTACTATCCCTTCCACTTGTAACTCGATATAATTCTAATAGTTTCTTGACGGCGCGGGACGGACCAGTCATGCTCATTAAATGCGAATCGCACCTCCAAGATATTGCCCAAAATAATGTGTGGAATGGATTAGAAAATAGATTTGACACTCGCCTTTGCAAGCCTCAAAAAACAATAACAAGTATACGAGCAAAAATAATAAAGACCGGGACGTATGTGGTTACCCTTGAGGGGTAACACCTACGAGAAAAAATAATTCCGCAGAAAAATAGTCGTCATAAGGTCGTAAGGTCGCTCTGAAGAAAACTCGAATTTAGGAGAGGAAAAAAGGACGATCTCTACCTTTGATCCGAGTCGGGTCAGAAGCGACATCCGAAACCGATTCCTCCCGCACAGGGGGTCACGCCGGGGTCAGCTCGAGTCGTTCGGCACTCGGGACTTGCAGCACAACACCCAGCAATCACAACATCGTGCATGCAGGGAAACGGAAATGGTCCAACTACTAACGGGTAACAAAAATGGCGAGCAAGTTACCAAATAAAAAAACATTTCCAAACTTCAAACAAAACGAATAAGTAAATCAATTTTTAAAAAACGCAAATGCTCAGTGTGCGCAATACACATTCTCTGCATTTTAGTTCACCTTCATGGACAAGAAAAAGAAAAGTAAAAAAATAAAACCCGACTTGATGAACGCGACCACAGTTGCCAGTTCTTGTGGGTCATGACGGAAGTTGTCTAACTTGGTCAGTCCCATCACCGTCGCCCGTGATTTCCGGGTGAATGCTGCTGGCCGTACAGTCCACCGTCCGTCTCCGTTCCGGCATCGTTGCTGCTACCGCCGCCGCCGCCATTCTTGTTGGGCGTGTCGGGCCGGACGTAGGACGGTGCCGGACTGCAACAACCGGAAGCTCCCGGCGACGGCTCGTAGGGCGGCGGAGGTGGAAGCGGCGCCGGATAGTAGCAACTGGAGGACGGCGGAGCGTAGATCAGCGCCGGAGAGGTCTGCTGTTGCTGTTGCTGCTGCTGTTGCTGGTCGTAGGTGGCGTAGGTGGCGTGGCAGTCGGGTGTGACCGGGGGACCGTAATCGCCGCGTCGGACGGATGTGCTGCCGACACTGCCGTACTGGACGAAAGTGTTGGAGTAGTCCAGGCTGGGCGTTGCGTGAGAGAACAAACCGAAAAGAAAAGAAAGATAAGCGAAGAGCGATTGTAGGTCACAGTGTAACTCTGCTTATTTCCGGATATAGTCGGGTGTGACTACATGTTTAACTTTTACATCGTCAACTTTGACATAGTTTTCGTCAATTTAAGATGCTTTTTTTTAAGGTGCTGCCTGTAACAGCCTCAACTCGGATCTTATGCATTTTTCTATTTCCAATTTTTTTACAGTCATTTTCATGCATTTTTAGAGTCAGATTTAGCGCAAAGACATTCAACATCAACGTACACTTGTATATTTAAAGATGTTTTAATTTTGTCTATTTTAGAAAACAACATGGAGACGCTCTTTCAAGTACTAGTTTGTAGAATACTTGTGCACTCATATGATATACTCTTGCGCTTGACAGTCCACTTTTAAATAACGATGAACACAGTTTCACATATTGCAGGCGCAATTGCGATTAAAAGACGAGAGCGTATCAACTTACCCATTGCCCAGGGGTTCGCCATTTGCGCCTCTAACGGTTGGTCCACCCACGCCGCTGCCTCCTCCTCCTCCTCCGCGCAGACCCGACGAACATTCAGACTGCTGCTGTTGATGGTGTTGCTCGTCCACTGTCGTCTGACTCATCACGTACTGAAATTTCAGACAAGAACTCGATGAAACTAACTCCTCCGAGACAACCTTAGCATGCACCGGATGCAATTACGAACAATTACAATTGAATCGGATCCCCGCAAATTCGCAAAATGTGAGCTGACGACCTACCGGATGTCCGGTGGCCGCGTGGCAAGAGTAGGCGCGCGCCTCCTGGCGGTGGACCATGTTAGCGGCTGCGGTGGCGCCACTGTAGCCGTTGTATCCGGTGGAGCGGACGTCCACGTGACCGTTGTAGTGGTAGGCGCTACTGTTGCCGTCGAACGGCCAATAAGAATGGTGGGAGGAAATAAGAATGTGATCAGTAACAGCTGGAGATGTCTTTGTCAAAAAATTGGCTATAATTAGCGGGGTCTACGATTTGCAGGACGAGCTGGGACATTTTCAGATGCATCAGGGACATTTCGAGATGTAGCTTGGACATTTTCAGATGCATCAGGGACATTTTCAGATGCATCAGGGACATTTCGAGATGTAGCTGGGACATTTTTAGATGCATCAGGGACATTTTCAGATGCATCAGGGACATTTCGAGATGTAGCTGGGACATTTTCAGATGTGCCAGAAATACTTGTGTCGGGAGACATTTCGAAACGTGTCTGGGACATTTCGAGTTGAGTATGGAATTATTTACAATAATAATCACTTAATCCAGTGAAAATAAAAACAGATGAGCTTGTGCGAGTATTGGTATGACGATGGTAATCATGGGCCTCACCTGGAGTAGTGATCAGGTTGCTCGATGGAGTACTCCATATGCCTGGCATCGTTGGCACTCTCGGGATTCGGATCTGTTGAAGCATTTCCATCCAGTCAAAAGAAGAAGATAATCACCGAATAAAAGAGATCAAAGAAGACAATTAACAAACAGTCTCCATTCATGATCTGGCTCGTCCCAATTGCGGCCAACAAGTTCCAATCCCCCAATATGACCGTGTTTCGTCGTAGGCAGAACGTACCGTCGTTCATGTCGGACGGATGCGGATCCAGGACGTGCTGGACGGGCGAGTGCTGTTGCTGCTGACCGATGACATCGCTGTTGTTGTTGCTGGAGGCGTGCGAATGCGACGACGACGGACTGGGCAGCTGGAGGACGGCAGCGCCCAACATGCCAGGCACCACCTCACCACCTGATGGTCAGATCCAGAAACGGGATTGGTCATGGATGGACTTCACTGAATTGCTCAGAACTGATTAAACTGAATGCGGCGACACTTACAAAGGGCTTGCGGTCCGCCGTAACCCCATTTCAACTTGTTCATGCCGATCTCCGAGTCGACCAGTGAATCTGAATGAGACGAGTGGAACTGTTTAAGATCCTGTCTACAAGTGCGTGACTATCTTTTTAGAAGACAGAAGACAAGATATTTTACCGTCTAGCATGCTGTCACTAAGATTGGGCAGCGTGTCGGTGGGAATGTTGGCGAAGAGTTCCTGAGTGCGTTCCTCCCAGTGGATCTGCTCCACCAGAAACAGAATGTAGTCGTCGAACGTCAGATGCAACAAATGGAATGAACCTGCCGGAGGAAGGAGATGGAACAATTAAGACAGATTATGGGAGGTAAACGAGGTCCAGAACCAGGACAAGAGATGTGAGTGAGCATCAAAGACAGCTCTGCGGGACTGACCGAAGCTAGGAGCGCTGTGCAGCGTCATATCACGGATGACTCGTGCGCCGAAGCTGGACCACATGAGCAGGAACTGGCGCGCCAATCGCCGGACGCTGTTCTTGCGCTTCCGGTTTGGCTGGAATTGAGAGGCGGAGACATTTTAGAAACATACAAACGCAGGTGGAGGGGGAGAGAAAGGCGTTCAGTTAAATATTAAGTTGATGCGACCAGACGATTTAATTTATTTCGTGACAATTCAGATTTGTACAACTGAGACAAATTGGAATATGATTTGTTTTCAGAACCAAATCAAGAAGATACTGGTTGATACAACATGTGTAAATTCCACGAGCTCCTCTGTCTTGCATCACACAAGTTGCTCAACAAGATTATTATAAATAAAATAATTAAGGGCGATGCTGGACTCATCCAAAATAACTGGCGACGAACGTGAGACAATTAAATCGTGAACAGCAAAAGTAAATGGATCAGCGTTCCAATAAACACAAAATCACAAAAACTCGAACATACGTATAAAATTAAACACACAAAGGCATTCTTTGGGTGTTTAATTTTATACGTGTGTTGTCTCACGTTCGTCGCCAGCTCTTTTGGATGAGTATAAATATATTAAGATTATTATAATTATATTAAGAAACAATAATTGTGAGAAACGGAAGTATACAGTTGCATTCGCCCGCCACTAGAGGGACGCACTTATCCCACTTCCCTCACCCCTAGTTTGCTTGGAGACAATATAATGATGGTATTTAATGATTGTATCGTTTAAAAATGTGACGTACGCCTTTGATTTTGTTTCGCGCCGACAGAGGGCAGCACAAGGCCACGTGTGCTTGTAAATTCCATTTCACGAAAATATTGGGTTAAGCCTAACTTTGATTTTTGGTTAATTAAGCCAGTTAAGCGCTTGTTAAGAAATAATTTCAAGACTTCTTCCAGACGCTAAAATAAATTTTTTATTTATAAAAATCACACACGTACGTAGTATCGTTACTGGGTTCACGTGATTAAGAGCAATCGAATTTGCTCGAATCGATCATTTGGGCCAATCAGATTGCACCCCCCCCCCTCTCGAGCGTTCCACTGTCAAGGTAGTTCGATGGCACGTCACATTTCGAGGATATGATGACGCGTGTCAGAGGCCGAGGCCGAAGCGAATTGAAGGAGGGGGGGAGAAAAGGGGCGGGGCATGGACAAATGAGCGAGTGGAGAGAGAGAGAGAGAGAGAGTGGGGGGAGGTGGGAAAATGGAAGAGGAGGTGACAGGCGCGTTGCTAGGGGAGACCCAGCTGCACGTGAGCACTCGACAGTTCCACTAACCTGCACGACGCAGCGGTCGACCAGCGACTCCAACCACTCAACGAACGCTTCAATCGGTGCCTGATCCTCCAGCAGAGTTTCGAACTCTTTGTACACTGAATGCGCGGAATTGGGTTGGAGGGAGAGAGGAGGGGTTTGGAGAAGAGACAGATCATCATCGTGAATATGCTGGAACTCGTCAGTGCCTAATCCAATTAGCGGATGAGGCGGCATCGGCGCGCGCGCGTCCAACTAGCGAGACGGGCTCTCTTTTTAAAAAAATTAAATATCTAGTCTCCAGTAGAGCCATTGTTTGGTGTTGGCGTATTAGTGATTAGTAGATAATTAATTACTCAAATCTACAACGCATTCGATAATTATAGTCGTGTTCAGCGCAAAACTTGTATTGTTTTAATTACTTTTCTTAGCGGAATGAGCTAATTAGCACACATTTCTTCAACGAAAAATTAAATTTCTGGATGCAACCAATTGTCAATATAATCATAATTGATCTTGCGATTGGGGGAAATTAGCCTTTGAGATCGCCGTCGCTTTCCTGTACTGCAGATCGCGCGGCCGAATTGCACTGAAAACTAAACGCACCCCTCTCCAGCACGTTTTTTTTTAAATTCACGCACACATTTGAGATGGGCGAATTGCCATTCGAGAGCGTGGAGTACTTTTTTGTAGTAGAACACAGACTGGCCCATTCTGTTCCAACGTCTAAACGCACCCTGCTCCAGTCCGTGTTTAAATTCACGTGCGCATTTGAGATGGGCGAATTTCCATTCGACAACGCCAAATTCCTTCTTGTCATAGCACGGACTCGTCGATTTCATGAAATGTCTCAACGCACCCTGAACTCAAAAAATTTAACAGATTTGAATCGGGCAAGCGCGCAAAATTTGGGAAAACCAATACCAACCAATAAAATCAATAAATAGGATTTGTCTAAAAAAAATTGATTTTAGCATCTAATTTGACGGGAACGTCGTTCAAACAACGACTCAACGATGAGCGAAAGACAAGTATTTTTACCCGCTCTAACACGACAACAGGCAATCACAACCAGCACCGGCGTCATGCGGGAAAGCCAACATTTCCCTTGTGCAGAACTCAGAGATCGAGGCTCATTCAATGGGCAGCTTTCATTCTCGACAGACAGCAAGAGAGACGGGTAATTTATATAGACTCACGGCTGGTTATAAGTTCGATGGTGGCGCCCCCACTGGTGTCGTGTCCGTCGACGGTGAAGAGGATCTGTCGGCTAATTCCGTCCAGGTCCACGTGACGCCAGTCCTGCAGCATCTGCGCCGTGATGTCCGCATTGTGGATGACCATGCGCGATGCCTGGCACAGGTGATTCAGCGACGTCTGGCGGCGAAGAGTGCGCGAAAAGTATTTTGCCACTGGATGGACGAGAAGAGGACAGCGGTCAAACGTTACAAATAACTGATCTAAAATAAAAATAAATCAATAGAAAAAAAGACTAAAGTGCGAGTCGATATTGGGTACAGGATGGGCCTTCGGTGTACTTACGGTCAAACTTGAGCGCTCGCAAATTCTCGGGAATGCTTTCTAGTGCCGAGCGCAACCACAGTAGAAGATCCTTTGAAAATTTGCGCACCACCTGAATGAGACTGGACGGAGAAGTGAAAAATCGGCGGGGTCATGCGTTGATCATGGCAGGTCATACGATTGATATACGAGGGGAGGTGGAAGCGGTTGGGTCAACCCACCTGTCTGGTAGCGCTTGCAAGACGGAAGTGAAGAGAACGTTGGAGATGGCCTTGTACACGAAGGAGTCGCACACGCCGATCATGCTGACGATGGCGTTGCTGTTGAGGATGGAGGCGATGTGCGAGGGCATTCCGCGCCAGAAGTGCTGCAGGAAACTGTTGACCTGTGCACGCCCGGACCCCAAGGATGTACCAAGAGACGCTCAATAATCCAGTACAATAATAACCTTCCGACCTCTCTCTCTCTCTCACACACAGACACACAAGAGTCAACCCAGTTTTCAAATACACGTTGCTGACCTCATCGAAGTTGGCCCGAATGACCGTGTCTAGGATTCGCTGACAGTGGGTCCGGTACATCATCAGGAATGTTGACACCTGACAGGCGAAGAGATCGGACATTGATTGGTGATGTGAAAAATTGAACCGTTGATTGACTTGAGGGAAACATGTCTACTGACGGTTTACCTTTTCTTCAGGAACATTGGGGGGCAAATGAAGATCTTTAAAATTCGTAAAATCCGGCAGTAGGGTCGCGATCTTGGTTCTTTGGGAATAGGTGGTGGGCTTTCGTGAGATTTAAAAAAACGGAAGACAAGTTAGGGGGAGGGTGAAAATTGTGACGTCACAGTCGTTACGTCAGAGATTTGATCGAATAGGCCGCTTACCTGCTTGAGGGATTCCTTTTTCGATTCGTGGAGGCTACCGAGAGGCGAAAAAAAGGTGGTGTAATTCGCAACTTTGTCCACCCCAAAACTCAAAACATGCACAGCTGTAGAATTTTCCTAGCACTTAATGTATTATAACGAGCAATGTACATGCATAACTCGGTTCCATTTCCCCAACAGAAATTCCATGGAGGAGAGAGATCTGATGACGGAAGTAGGAGGGTCGGGAGTCGAAGAATATTGATGACGTCGAGAGTCAATAACAATTTAAATTGGTCGGAACGTGGCAGCGCGCGCGCGGTTAAAGTGGTGAGCTAAAATATTAATTGGGATCCGCATCCGCAACAGCACAAACGGAGGTGGATAATCGGGCTGTTTTTCGCCTCAACACCAACCCTCCACCAGGTGTGTCAGAGCGCCAATTAGATGAATGGCTCGAGGAGGTAAAATCAAGAAATGTCACACCTGGCGCCATCTAGGGAGTCACGCGCAGGAAAGGTCAAATCCGATAAGCGTCAGAAATTGGAAACTCGCCTTTGCCGAGAGGCGGATTTATTTATTCCCTTCTACAAATGCCCAATGAAACTTATTTACTTTATCTAACTTGCTTTACCTAACTCACTAAAGTAGCGGTGCCACTTTTTTACAAGGGGGAAGTCGAAACACAGAAAGGCATAGCCACCTTTATCACATTTGACGTTTAACACAATTGACAGTCTTGTGCGTGACGTGACGTGACGTGCATGTTCATTTTCATAGAGCGTTGGCAACTAAAAGCCAAAGAGATCGTTAATGAAATGGAGAAATATATTTTTACTCTCCTCTCTCCAGAAATGTTGAGGCTTATAATTTCTGGCGCGGATTTTTTCTTATGAAGTTTAGAAAAAATCTAATTGTTGGTCGGACTTTCCGAAATTGGGAAACTTTGATTAAAAGTAAAGGTTGTATCGTGACGTACATATGTTGGGTTTCATAATTACGGTGACGATTATTTCTGATCCACCCTCATATTTTAGAGTGCGGCCAATACGTCGGA
The DNA here is from genome assembly GCA_034698785.1 of Mycogona germanica. Classification (NCBI taxonomy): domain Eukaryota; kingdom Metazoa; phylum Arthropoda; class Diplopoda; order Chordeumatida; family Chordeumatidae; genus Mycogona; species Mycogona germanica. The sequence goes on from JAQGBY010002262.1 coordinate 13,445, forward strand.
CACTCCGGACATCAAATGTAGCCACACAACAGACGCAGCAACATGACTCGAAGGAGGCGCTCGTTTAACACGAACAGTGGTGCACGGGGTCCCCGTCCAAACTCGGCTGACGCATAACTCGACACATCATTAAAGGCACGTGAGGCATTGACACGAGCTTGACTACTCCGCTATTTATGTCCCTATTCGTCGACGCCCCCCACCTCATCATCTTGGTCGTCGATAAACAAGTCGACCTTGCTGGTGACACACACACGGGCCTGGCGACGGAGAGACACAATTGCTGGGGGCCGGGGGCGCGTCGTCACCCTGGTGCACTCACTCGCATGTGCACATTTTGGCAACGAACCCGAAAATGGGAAATGTCAAGTGAGGGAACCCGTACTCGTTTCTCTCGATCTCGAGCTCGTTCACCTAATCGTAGAATTATCTTTAAGTCAAAAAAGTAAGGAAACCTCTGAACTGCGGAGAACCATAGTAGGATTCGGGATTCGATACGACATCGTGACGAAATACAGTTGTGGATTGTGACGTCTCTTACCTGCTGCATCCTCGTTTTGAGTAGGACACTTCGTAGTAGGGCGAGCATTCTTTGACAGCGATGCCGTAATAGTGGTATCTAAAATGAAAGTCATGCTTCTGCAATTAGTCAAAGATATGGCCATTTGGCAGAAGGGACCCAATACCAAGTCACAAAAGGTCCGTTTGGCAAAATGCCAAACAAAGCAATCGGTTGAGATACAGCCCTAAACTGTGCTGGCTTCAAACATCAATCATCCAATCACCTTAGAGGTCATACCAGTGTCGAGGAGCCGAATCGCTAAAGCCCTTATTTAAATTGGCCCACTTTGACGTTTTGCTCCGGCGTAGTCATTTGGAACCTTTTCAAGTGTGTGCTCGTTAGGTCCTACACAAAATGGCATTTCCATGGAGCAAAACGTCACAATGGGCCAAGTGTGAATGGGGCTTAATAGCGGGTTAACATTTTATTTATGAAACCTGCTCTCAGTTCTCAATCTAGCACATCGAACATTTCTCAAACAATTCTCAACCGCGTTAACCAAAGAAGTAAATAAAACAAGACCGCCCACAAAAGATGTATTTCCGGCGAGATTTCGAGTATTACTCGTAAGCAACATTGGGCGCAGACCTCTGCAACACACATGAAAGGGCAGTCTTCTTTTATATGATAGTTTAATTTCGTGAATAGGACTACAAAATATTCTGTGCCTATCTTAGATCACTGTGTGAGCGACTCATTTTTCACTAGTTCCCAGGGATCGAAGGCCTACGGAACTGCATAGATTATTTCAACATGGGTCCCAGTGTTGGCTAAGCTCCTTTTCAAATGGAACGGGGGCGTTACTTAGATCCTTTCTAGAAAATGGAACGAGGCGTTCCTCCTTTATTTTGAAAATGAACGCGTTCCTTTTCCGTTCCAAAATAACGAAACCCATCTGAAAACTAAAAGCACATAGCAACGATATATTGTTTCTTAATATTCATGTTAAATCTAATTTTAAAAGTTGATGTCACTACTTATCAGCAGTACATGTAATAATAGTCTTGTTTATAAAATTGCATTGTGTGAAATGTATGAAACAAATTGTTGATTAACATTGATATTTAACATTAACAAACGTGCTTGGACTAAGTATGCTTAGCACCTAACTTTGACATTACTTTTTGTTGCTGTGGCATCACCAAAATGTAACGGGAGGGGCGTTCCTCCGTTCCACAGATAAGTAACCTAACCTACCCAACACTGATGGGCCCTTTGCGGCACGAAAGCAGATTCAGAGAGATCCAACTACGTCTGCACGCGCCAAACGCGAGCAGCCATCCATTGTGGTGTCTGTGGAGCCCCAAGCTCAGCTCCACGAACGGGCGAGCTTCAGCTTCACAGAGCGCCGCTGAGCGCTACGGAGCGACTAGCTAGAGCGCTCGAGTCGAGTGAGTTGAGCGCACCAGAGTTGAACGTGTTCCTGATCCGTTCCACGCTGCCACCGAGCTCATTAGGCATTCATTAGCCACGGCTGGCCTACTCCGCTGCTCTCTCTCTCTCTGCCGAGTGGGCAGCCCTCTACCGGATGGAGCGTCGGAGGGCAGAGGGAGGACCGATCTCTCTCTCTGGAGCTTCCTCCCACACCTGCCCTTCGCTCAGTATCGCTCTCGTTCTGTCTATCCTGTGTGATGTAGCTGAGAGAGAGGCGATAGGTGCCAAGTGGGGGTCGCGACGATGCGGATGAATGATGCCGCCGAACCCTGCCCTGCCCTCGCCTCCACATCTCTAAATCTCGTTCACTCCCTCATATCCGCGGAGCCCCTGGTGGATGGCGCGCGCAACGCCACTTATCGCCCCGGCAACAGGGCCAACGCCACCACCACCGCCGTCGCCTTCCGACACCGCACGCGACAGCTTCACTCACCGATCATCTTAAAAGCAGGGGGGGTTTACATTATCGATCAATGCGCGTTTTGGCTCCGTGGAAAAATGTCAACTTATTTGGGGACGTGACACGCACACACGAACGCGATGAGATAGACTCGTCCGAGCAAACTGAAATGTTCGTGGAGCCAAACGTGAGATGCTCGTTGATGTGAAGTCAGCTTAAACGGACGCTATTTGACGCCCGTGAGATGGCTCCACCCACTGGTTGGATCCGCAGAGTCGTGTCTTTTTTCAGATATTTACTATAATCGGTTGTCGATCCCGATGTTCGAATCCTTTTTTTTTTTTTTAGGTTGGGTGAGGGAAGTGCACGGTAAAAAATGGTATAAAAAACAAGACGTTTGCGCCGTTTCATTTCCCCCGTTTCATTTCCCCCAAAACGAGACTTGGCATCTCATTTCTTAATTAGAAAATGTTCAGGAACACGCCGAGACAGATATTATTTTAAGAAGAGAACTTAACTACAGAGTATCTGCTCTGTATATAATTTCCAATAGTTTCAAAAGTTTCTGATTTTATTGGAAATTATAGTTTAATTATCTTTTTATCTCATTTCTTGTCCCAATTCGGGAGATGATCAAGCGTTTAAAAAATATAAAGGTAAAAATATAGGCTTTAAATGAGATGGGCCCTGCGTCTTCAATGAAAACGAGACGTCAAACGTCTCGTTTTCAATTTTTGTGCGTCTCACGAGATACTTGGGCTACTTTTTAAAAAAGAGTTTCGTTTGAAAATACCTTTGGGAACAATATCATTTGTAATTATGACGCCTCGTCTCAAAAACGAAACGGAGAAGAAAGGAACCATCTCAGAAAGGAGACGGCTACAATTTCGGTCATCTCCAAAATGAGACGGAGCTGCATCTTTTGAGATGATTTTATTAATTTAAGTACCCTCGTCTTCATTTTGAGTTGTTTTTGCATCTTAAAAATGAGATTTTGTTTTTGCAGTGTGGAACTCTTCTTATAAACTATTGTACCACAATTGATTTAGGTCCCATTATAGAACTGGATTCTTGCATAAATGGATGGAAGATGAGTAAATAAATGTTCGATGGAAACAGAAATAGCTTCGTCGAACTCTAGGCAAGATCCATTCATCCATTTTTACGGTTTCGAACCAACAATCATCCGATCGAATCACTAGACGCAACCAGGAGAGTCCTCGTCTTTTATGTTCATCATTTTGAAGTTCAAAGATTGAAAGATCCTCATTTTGGAGGTTTCGATGTTTCTCATTTTAAGGTTCAGTTTAGAATTTCCTCAGTATGGAGGATTTGATATATGGTCCTCATTTTTGAAGTTCAGAGTTCCTTTTTGAAAGATTGGATCATTTTTAGAGCGATCGCGATAACAATTGGAACTATTGAAAAACAACAACCGAGCGATTAATCAAAAATGAATTTCGTGCCCTTTTGCGTCATCACATAATCTCCTTTCTTCAGCAGAATATATATTTATTGATAGATAGATAGATAGATAGATAGTGGGGAAACCGGTGTCTCTCGTCATCTGACGACACCAATTTTTATTTGTGCGCAAATCCTCGACCCGCTCTCGATCCCAATTTACCTACGTGTGTGTCTCTCTGTCAGTGCTCCTCTCTCTCTCTCTCTCTATCTCAATCTCTCATTCTTCGTCTTTCTTATACGCCAAGACGACACGATTAATTCGCGAAGGTTAAATCTGTGTTGTGATTAGAGATTTTCTAATTCCGATCACTTAGTCACGCTGCAACCTAGGTGAGGGCACGGGGCGACGACGACGACAAACGAGCGCCACATTCGTCTGTTCCACCTCCGCCCGCTGGCGTCGTCGTCTATCAGCCCTACCCCCAAATATAAGAATATGCCCCCTCAACCTCCCCCCCTAACCACCTCCACCACTATCTTCATCGACACACACATACACATCCAATAAATCAGATTAGATGTAGACGAGACAGCGAACGAGAGAGCATTTATAATCATGTCGCTTTTTCTTCAACACTGGGCGTGATCCTGTATTAGAAAAGTAAGGGACCGGGGCAGGGGGGGGGGTGATCGGGGTCGAGACCGGAAGAGAGGGAGGAAATACTGTCTTAGCGCTGATGGTGCTGTGTAGTGGAGGGCGGGAAGTTGTTGATTCGGGCAGGGAAATTTCAATTTGTTCAAACAGACAATACAGAAATATCTTAATGAGCGAATTTCATTCAAATTGCATGTAATTCTAAATCCGTGGTAAATTTGACGAAATTCCGAGAATGCAGATTAGCAGATTTGTTGCGGTTAATTAGTTTAACATATTATAGAATCTTCTATGTTCAAACGAATAATAAATATTTTTAATAAGTAATTAAATACGGTTGTAATTACTAAAATGCGTATGGAGGCGCGAGTTCACATAACTTACAGTTAACCTTAGCGAATTGATAAAAAAGAGTGGTCACTGTTCGATTCCGCGTTTTAAACCCAACCCCATCGACTCCTGGGTGGAAACCCTTCAAAATTCGGTCACAGAGGATCACATAGAAAAATGACAGGAAGAGAAAAAGAGAGGAAGTTGATTCAAATATACAATTAAAAATATGAAAACGTTCATCGAATGGAATGAAATTTAACATACATGTTGGCAAGACCATCCATTTTGAATTGCCCTCGAGTACGTGCAAAAATAAATCAAGTTTCGGTTTTGTATAACGGTTGACATTTTGAACCTCAGGAATTCGAATGATGACGTCATGCACGTGCACGTGCGTCAACATGATTGCTAAAATTTATTCCATTCTGACATTTTTAATTGTAAATTTGAATCAACTCCCTTTTTCAGTAATAACATTGTAGTGATTTAGGGTTAGTTGGACTTGTGCATGAATTGGAAAGTGTATTAAAAAATTCTTATCCGAGTTTCATGATTATCGCAAAAAAACTGAACCAAAACCGTAATATAAAGTCGCTTTTCTGCTATGATGGCGGTCACCATCAGCACCACCATCTTGAAATGAGTCCTCAAAGTTAACCAATTGCATCGTCCCCCACTAGAGGGCGCTCAAATTTCCAATGCGACCGAATCCGAAAGTGCCAATGAATCCAGATCATTTTCGGAAATCTCCCGCTGCAGACATAAAATCGTTTTTCTCATAATCATTCATTTTATTTTATCACATATTCGTATAGCCAGAACCTGTTTCGGTCCTGTTGATCGCCAAGTAAAACAAAAAAGTTTACAAAACTATCGTGAAATCCTTTAAGTTTCATAAAATAAGATTTGCCCATGCTGGGCTCGAACCCATGATCACTCAACCCATTACCAATCACCTTAAACAATCAACAACTTACGCGCTGATGACAAAATTGAAATTATTGTACATGATGAACAATAAAATGTGATCACTTGAACTTAGTCACGCGACCGGTCGCCATTTCTATTTGACACGTCTTGCAGAGGTCGTTACCTTCAACGGACAATTTCTGTCACATGATCATGGATCATGGTCATAAATTCCAAGGGTCGCGGATACAAAACCAATCCCCCTACATACGAAATGACAAGAAAATGGTCGTTGATTACCTTGATTGACCGCGTGTGCCCAATCGTCTAGTCGTCAGATGGGGAAACTGTTGACGAATTATCTGCAGGAAAAAATCAAAAAACAAAAAATGAGGTACTCAAGAATTCAACGACTAGCGTAACAATATGTTTATATCCTAAGAATGGCTCTCAATTGGGTGTCACACATTCAGACGCTTCCTTGGGACCACTCTTCTGCTTTAAAAATGTTACGCATCTCGTATTGTTGTCCCAGGACATACGCTAATACGATACGCATTTCAAGAGATCTTCGGTCAGGTGTCATGTCAGTCTCGATGAACCGTTTCAAATTACGGCCCAGAAATAAGGTCCGGGAAGCACTTCGATCGTACTATTACCCGCCCTTTCCCCCACAACGCCGGTCCATGCACGGAAGGGCTTCGAGCCAATGCCCTCCGATCGTCATGGACGCCGCCGCGCGCTCCTCTGTCGCCTGGACACGTCACTTCCCGCCCACGCAACTCGGCAATTCCGGAGATGCGAGGACAGGAGACTGAGGTTGCATGCGCTTTTGCGGTTCGCGTCCACTGCGGTAGCCACGTAGGCACACACTCGACCATGATTGATCAACAAGACACACAGTTTCTACATTAAGTCGCCTGTCTGGGGGCCACATTTTGGTCTTTCAAATTTGATTCTCAACATTAAATTACGTCATCTGCGCATGCGCACAATCCACAATTCCACTTAATCGATGGTTTTGAGGGAAAAGTGCATTTTAGTCATGAGTTTGACTGAAATAGCAAGTTGAGGAATCAAGTCACTAACTTCAGTATTTGAGAATCACTGCGCCCACGAAAAAGGCACAATGATGATTCATCTGTTTCACTGAAACACAATTGGACTAATATTTGCAAAAATGACATTCACTTACCTCGCTAAACTCAATCATAATCCATAAAACTCACAATTCTACTACATTTATTTACAAATAATTGGAACTATTTTGACGGATAACGACGGAGTATGCGACTGTGCGTCGTAGCCAGTCAATGAAATTTATGCAAATAGAATTAAAATTGTATTTCCAATTGTATTTCACTAAATTCGCCCATCTCAAATGCGCACGTACTGTTTCAAACACGAGTTGGAGAGGGGTGCGTTTGACTTTCAATAACATTCGCCCACGCGATCTGCATTTCAGAAAAAGTGCCTGACATCACGAAGGCCCATTTTCCCCAATCTCAAGCACAATTCAATGGAACTAGAGTATTAAAATCTTCGCAATTTGCTCACCTTTCCGAAGCTGGCTGCGTTGACCGGTTGCATACAGTGCCTATCACAAAAGTCGACGTAGTGCATGTACAGGGTGCTGCGTGGAATACACACACCGTCCGCCGTCTCGTAGTTCTCTTCCAGCCTGGATGGACAAGAACACGCACACAAATGAAACGAGCCATCAACACCAATATCTAGGTATCCTCAATAACAGTACTATATTACGTGTAACAGTACTATAACAGTTTACGTGCCCCTCACAAAGTGCCTAAGCACTGAGAGGGGTACAGAATCTTCCTGTAGTGACCCGTCACTTCAGTGAATTAATAAAAAATATATACTATGTGGGGGATCTAGGTCAGCTCATGCAGATCAGGGCCTTTAACCACCAAACTCAATTTAATAGAATAACGAAAATAAATGAGTGGCTAATACCCATGTTACACTTGTCATCTTTTGAGCTTGTTTGACGTAATGCTCAATTTTTTTTTTTTTTTTTTTTTTTTTTAATCAACTGTAGTCAACCGCACTACAGGCCTCAAGTCCCCTCTCGGTACTTAAGCACTATGTGAGGGGGAACGACCAGTACCCCGGGATCAAAATTTTCGAGAGCCCGCGCCGGGAATCGAACCCGGGACCGCCGAAACCACAGTCAGTCGCTAAACCAACTGGGCCAAAAGCGGTCTTTCGAGATCGCAGGCGCAATCTTCAAATTCAGATCACGATGCCCGAAGGCTCTTAAAAGTTTAACGCAACCTCTTGAGCACATTCGAAATCGCTAATATCCTAGTCACACGGTATGCATGCTTCAAGTTGCTTAAGATATTTCAAATGTGCTTGAGATTGGGGCAAATTGTCCTTTGAGATCGTGTCCATCGCGAGCGATACAAGTCACGTTCTCGAATCTTATTCAAAGTGGAACGTGCTCTCTCAAGCACAATTGAGATGGAGGAATCGTCATCCGAGAGCGCCTCGTGTTTTCTTGCCAAAGCACGGACGAGCGGCACGTGCCAGTTATGTTCAATGTCTAAACGCACCTTGCTAAGTATGCTTGGAATAAGCATACTTGGCCTGTGTGACTAGGGTAGAAACACAATTGAGATAATCAAGATCGTGTCACCGTCACCAGCGCCGTCTGCCGATCTGTCGCTCAAACTCATCGAAAAAACCCTCGTTACACTGTAATTTTTGTGCACATTTTTGAAGTTCCATTCGAGAATGAAAAATAACATCTTCTCACGCCGAATTTTGTTCAGTGTATAAACGCACCCTGCTCAAGCACGCTTGGATTAAGTATGCTTGACCAAATGAGAACATGATTTGGTCATTTCTTTGATTAAAGCATCTTTGTTTAACGTGCCAAGCACACTTGATTCAAGAGTGCATGAGCGGGTGCGTTTATACACTGAAATAAATCGGCGTGCCAAGATTTAACTATTCATCCTCGAATGGAAATTCGCCCAAATTAAATGAGCTCAAGTATTATAACGAGAGTTTTTTCGATGTGTTTGAACGACAGATCGGTAGACGGCGCTGGTGGTAAAATCTTGATTAATCTCAATAGTGCTTAACGATTTCGAATGTGCTGAAGAGGTTGCGCTGTACTTTTAAGAAAGAGCCTTCGGGCACGTGATCAGAACTTAAAGATAGCGCCTGCGATCTCGAAAGCCCGCTTTCCCAAAACTTCAATGACAATTGAGATCTCTCAAGCAAGCTGAAAAGGTCACAAGTGTGACATGGGTATTATATGCCTGGTGCCTGGAAATCAAAGTCAAAGAGAGTTCTCGAGAGGGCCGGGCGACTGAAATTAGGCCATCGCAGCACTTCCCCCTATACTTGCTGCCACCTGCCACATCTTTGTCCCATGACTACCGGTCGATGGAGCAACGTAAGAGTCGCGAGACCAGGTGTAGAAGAAGAACTCTCGTCCAATGTGGGAAATAAAAGTCGAACTAGAGGTGTGTGTGTGTGTGAGAGATGGAATTACCATAGCAATGTCGCCGGCGTGGAGTGGGGTCGAGTGTTTTTGGCGCCGGCACCGCTTTGTTCTGGATCGGTCGGGGTGGAATGGTTGGTGGAGCGGTTGAGGAACGGAAATGGAACGGGGTGGTGACAAAGAATATACATATATTAGTTGAGCGGAAAAGTTGATGACTGTGGACGATTTGAGCGCGGGGACTCGACAGGAACAAAGGAATCACGGCATACGATAATTATAGGAAGGCCCTCAACCTAACCCTCCCCCCCACAACCTCCCTTCCCAAAACCATCTCACTTTCTTTTAAACTGTCGAGATAAATCAGTCGTTATACTCTAGAACCGATAAGACATATTTTAAAAATTGCCAAAACAGTTTGGAGTTTGTTTCGTTGTCATGATTATAATTTTCAGGGCCTATTTTCAAAGTTATGGTTTATAAATAGGGACGAACCTAAATTCCGTGTAATTTCCAGATTTCCATGTAATGCTGTTTTAATGTCATTGAATCGTTTAATTTTGATCGATGAGTGGTTAATTTAAAAAAATTGATCGCGCAACTCATGGACTGTCAAAATACTCTGTTCTATCAATATACTAAAGTGAAAACGGGCGGAAACTCTTCTAATTTCATTGCTATTGAAACAAAAAACCATTTAAATACAATCTCCTACAAACTGGAGATTGGTGGACCGATTCGAATAGTCCGTGTAATTCCCGTGTAACCGTCTGATTTAGCCGTGTAATCAGTACTGACTTACCCATAGAGACGATGTCGCCGTCAACGCTGCTCTTGAGCACGCCCATGGCCGAGTGACACACCGTCTTCAGTTGAGTGTAGGTGGCGCCGGTGTCGTCCTTGGCGCCCAGCGAACGGTCCTCGTCCGCCACGCAGCTGGCCAACCACGTCTCGCCTCCTGCAACCAACACAAGAACACCTATATGATATCCTCCTCAGGCTCGCAGTTCCAATATACATTGACTTGACGTGATGATTCTTTTTTAGAAAATTAACTATCAATATTTGTTGTGCTGACTACTACTCTGCAGAATCCGAAGCCGTGGTGCTTTAACCTCTCACTCACGAATGATCACTTTGACAAACTGGTCACGATAATTTACAATAATTTTGGATGGGCAATTTACATTTTTTGACGTTTTAGAGAAAACTCATCATAAGAACTCATATTATTAAACTAGAATATTTGCTGGCTCTAACGGTACAAAGTACAAAAGGATCACGAGTGCATCGATTTCTCAATGGCGAAATTGTCTCCTTGCATGCAATTCTCAGTCAAAACAGATACCTTTAACCAAAAACTGTAATAGTCATT
>JAQGBY010002263.1:0-23989 GCA_034698785.1 Mycogona germanica
CCGCGCCGGGAATCGAACCCGGGACCGCCGAAACCACAGTCAGTCGCTAAACCGACTGGGCTACGACGAGTCGTACCGTTAATCTTTGCTACTCGACTCTCCCGTTTAAGTTTGGTGGGCGTGCGCGCGCGCAAATTGCGACAAAATTAGTGCCACATTGTTGTTTTCAGTATGGTTCTTAGGCAAATCGTATCTGGAGATCGATCAGTTTCCAGGAATTGGAAAAAAATAATGCGAAAGGAAGTACAACGGCTGGTTTGGTCTTCCACAATTCCAAGAAATCTCTAATCGAATTTCATCCCAAGAAATGAAGGGCATTTCGAGAATGGTTAATCTAGCATCCATTTTATGTAATCCGACAGAAGAGCCATTCCAGGTATTTCTGAAACAGTTGATCGAATTTTCCAAATTCCCCGTCGATAGAAAATTAATTAGATTGTCATTTTCTTGAATGACGTCGTATTCAGTTGTTGGCTAGTCTAGACCGTTCTCCCAGATAATGTTGCATAGTATATTTTTCATTTTCACCTAAAGCGTGAATTAGGAATCCCTCAATCAACCAACCCAACGTCATCTAGAGGCCCCAGACGGCACCTAGCGGAGATCACCGGCAACGGCTCGTTCGTAAACACATGAAATCGGTCGAAACACATGCTTATTATCACCTAATCGGTGTCACGAAAGCCGTAAGGACACGGCTCGGTCAGTCAGCCTATCAATAAAGGCGAAGCGCTCGCTTTGCGGCCCGCCAATAGGATAGGCCGAACGGATCTAGTGTACATGTGAACGTGCTACAGTGTCTACAGTGTACCTCCGCCGAATAGAAGACATGTACGCGGGCCGTTCTCTCGCGTGGGTATACATTTTGTAATTAATGACCGATCGGCACGCAATTTCACGGTGCCGCCACGCCGGACCAGGTAAAAATAATGGAACGTCGTTTATAGCGACCGGAGCTTCGCGATACCATCGCTTGTCGACTCGAAATAGGAACGTGTAAACACGCCTCGTCATTCCCCAGGTCGCAGCCGCGCCAAATTTGTTTTCGCCAATTTCGCTCGCTTGAGGCGCTGGGGGGGTGGTCGTCATCGCGCGCACGAGCACATAGGGGACATCAGACGGCAGACCGTCACCTGCGATGCGACGGTCCCGGGTTCGACTCCCGACGTGGCATCTGGTTTATTTGGTTCTGGGGTTACTGGTGAAAAATGTGATTCTCACACAATTTACCACAGTGGGTTGTGTTTTGTCATGTTATTTTGCCGGAAGGCATCAGTGAGGTTCTGCTGGAGAGCGCGCGCGAGTGCTTAGACTTATTTCGTTATTGATGATGCATACTCTGCGCGGTTAATCAGCCACTGAAACAATTCATTAAAGGTGCTCTCGGTTCGGGGCTGGCAGTTTCCAGACGAACGTTTCTGTAGACGTGGCTCGCCTACTGATTTTGGGCGTCCATCCGGGTCCCCTCCCAATAAATTGCTTTTTAATTGCGGCCTGACATGACCGTGCCGGGGCCAGTGGTCGGACGACGACAGTTGACGCCAAAAGCGAGCGGGCCAGGGTAATTGGGATCGTGACTGTGGTTCGGCGGTGGTTCGACGTCAGAGCCCTCACTCCGAATCCTCACCCCCTCCCTCCCCGATATCGCAACTTTGCATGGCTGCCACGAATAAATTCTCGTCACCTGTCATCGTCCGTTGACTACTGATTACGCAAGAGTAATTTACTCGCGTGTCGTGATCGATGTCGGACCCTGATTGGCTGTCCACGTCAGGCATGCCATGCCCGTAATATTGATAATAACCTGCTGACATCCAACCTATTTCCAACCTTAATTAATATGTGCCGCCTGCGCTGGCGTCTGTAGCTCGCGAATATTAATACGTGTACACAGTCATCGATTTGTTTTCCCCTTCTCATTTAAAGACGATCATTTGCGGTCAAATTGAGAGCCTTATCCGGTTGCATAGTTGTTTTCTGTGTACAATTTTTTCCTGGTACAGAGTGCATCAGATATAAACTAGATTTGAATATTTCTTATATCTCTTAATGCAGCACACTGCAATGTCTGTAGTCGTTCGAAAAGCACAACATCTATCTGTAATTGTTTCAAAGTTGGTATTCTTGAAAGTACGACATCGGTGGACTTTCGGCGCCCAACAGCCGGCGTCGTCATTGCGTGACCGGCGTTTCAAGTACTGATGTTTGAACTCGAGGCCTCAGATTGATATGCATTTTAGGTGTGGGATCTTTCCTCTTCCCCAAGATGGGACACTGCCCGGAGAGTGGGTCTCCGGAAGACATGCCGTGGCATCACGACATGACGGTCGCCTCGCCGCCGTCGGAGCACCACGACATGGCTGTTGCTCCCCCGCGGCCGGCCGTACGTAACAGTTTTGCCGCGTCCAGTTCGCTCTTCCGCGTACTTGACGACTTAATTAACATCCTACCATTGGCCAAATTAAATTTGATCGCCTCTGCCGAGGCCGTGGATGTGTGACGTCCAGCCTGGTCTATCCTCCTGACGTTCAGTGCTCACCAGTGTGGTCATCCAACTATTGAATTGATCCCGCGACATCGAGAGTAACGCTCGCTTTTTCCGCGTGACTTGAGCCCATTTAGCGCGTCTATTAATTCCCCCCCCCCCCTTGCATTACCACCCCACCTCCCATATTGTATTATTTCTGCCCGACGTTTTGGTGAATTCTATCTCAAGAATTCTGGAGAGGGTGTACACCTTATGCGCGAATCTCAGGAGGTTATCCTTGATGAATTTGTTGGCAGTGTGCCCGGCCAATCACGATTCAGTCCATTGCGGAACGTTCGCGGGGGACGTGGTCATTCTAAATTGGCTCGAAGCGAGACGAAAGTCATTCAAACTCGCCTGTGCTTACATATACCTAAATTTTTAATTAATAATGTCAAAAATCTAATGTCTAAATAAGTATAGTATAATGGCAAAAATAGAACATTTCGGATAAATATGGAACCCAAATTATGAGTAGCTGTAACGTTTGTATTTTGGTGCACCTCGTTACACATGGCCTTAAAATCTGATCTTAATTAAGAATACCACCGTGAATATCGTTTCGCTCTATCTGCTCAAGAGTTATGTGCAGATAGTTATCATTCATAAACAAGTGTTGGATTTTTAGCTATTGTTCATCATCCGATTAGTCCCTAGCTAAACTTGAGCACCCCCATCACCGTCTATGAGCTGACCACCGCCTCCCATCACCAAACCCTCACCCGTTGTTGAGAGTGACGGTGGACCAACGCAACGACGGACACACTCGCTATTTTCATAACTGACGAGTGACAACGACATCTCTCTATATAATTACATTTGCATATTCTGCTTTCCAATTTAAATAATAACACAAACAAGGTACAATCGATTTCATTCGAAACATGTTGGGATCAAAATGGGCTTTCCTCCGCTGCATAAGGTACAGACGCATGCATAAACGAGCGAATGTCTATGGAAATACGTACACCAGATGTACTCGAGGATATACTTTCTTTTTCCAATTGAAATAAATTGGCGGTAACTTTCGTATACGAATTATCTGCGGCGCATTTTATCGATGGATTTTGATTGAACAGCATCCTTTTTGAGTTATATTTTTATTTCTATTGGAAAATTTCTCTCTCTCCAGCGAGTAGTTTGTTTTCGAATTTCACAGGAGTTTTATTGGATTTATCAATGACGGCCCTTTCGCAAATTGAAGTCGACTACGATGTTCCACTGGGAACACGATCGATCCGCATTAAATTCACCCGTTTCGATCTCTCCTTCTGGCGAGCCGAGTTTGCGGGTTTTGATAATTGACTTTAATGCAACGACAACGGCCAGTTAGTGGAGAGGGGAGAATCCGCTTTTCGGACCAGTCATTCTTTTGGCAGAGCGGCTAACGGTCCCTGGAAAGCGAACATCAATAACGTCAGCAGTTGAAAATGAGAATTGTTCAGAATTACATGTATTCAAGGGCGTATCAAACTATAACGAAACACGCAAACTTTTAATTCCTTCAATCAATTCTTCCTTGTTACGTTACATGTTGTGTAAGTGTGCATCGTGACGTCACAGTTATCCTTATAGATTGTGTTTCATAATGAGACGTCATTGTGGGTGGTGGTGTGTGTGTGTTAAATTGAATATAAATTCAATTTTTTAATCATATTGAATATTTCAAAAAGGGTGACCTTGATTTGATAAAGGATCACGAGGAGACATGATCTTGGTGTATTCTAAAATTTTCTATGAAGATATCGTCTTAGCAAAAAGAATAAGATTCGAGTGATGGCTGTTACAGGTAACGCCTTAAAATAACCATAGACGAAAGATCTGTGAAAGTCGACACTAAATGTAAAACATGAGAACAAATACTGGACTGAAACCGTGGAAACTCGATGACGAGCTGGCGACATCCCACAAATAAATACATGTATCTGTAATTTGTGAAACGTGTTTCGTCGTCGTCGAGTCTCCACGGGTTTCTGACCCGTATTTGTTCTATTAAGTTTAAGTTATATCATTGTTATCTTATTGATAATCGCATTTAGATATGTTCCCGACATTCCAAATGGCCGGTGAATAACCCAAAGCGCATCTTGTACGTTTTGTTGGTGTGTGTTGATGATGGTTGAGCTCTGCTGGCATTTTTGGGATGTTGTTGCTCCGAGGAGTTGAGTCGCACCTCCCCCACACACTTCCCCTGACTCCAGCCCTCGTTCAGCTCATCGAAGCTCATCGCGGGCACTAATTGTTGCTCGCGTCACGCCGCCTCGCCATTGTTGGACCGCGGGACTTTGCCAGTCAGGATAATTAACTCTTTGACCGAGTTGTTTGGCTGGAGGTAATTAGCTTTTGCCTGTGCGGCCAGAGGACACACACGTTAGAGCCCCGATTAACCGCGCTGCCTGCACTTCCACTTGCCACACGGCACGACTAACGTTGCTATGGGTTCGTCTATATCCGAGACTTGACGAGCAGACCGATTAAAGTAGGGGGAGGGGTTAAGGGGGATTGGGGAAACAGAGGGTTTTTAATTGAAATTACGAGTGCCTTATGCATGCTCGGGTTCTCGGTTTATCATCTTGTGGGAATTTAAGCAAATTTTATCCGATAACGTTGGGTTGGAGTGAGCGTCGTGACGACCAGCTGACTGAGCCTGTGGTGTTTCACTACTTGTCTGATTCGTTGGTCAATCCTTAAATGGTCAGCACTGTCGCTTTAACTTTGTTAATTCGTAGTCCGCATTACAGGATTAGACGTACTCAGAGTTTCTAGGAAGACCAGAAGATATTTTTTTATCGTTCCTAAGACTTTTAATGAAAATAAAAGTTACAAAATTGTTTTTTGATTCGAGGCCGGTGTTTGTTATTTTCACAAACTTTTAATTCGGTGAAAAGTGCATTATCTTGACAATTTCTTGAAATTTCTTCGATGCCTTGGTCACGGTGCAGTAAAAGAAACGTCAGACACAACCCTATCATTAATCATTAACAGCTGTAATCAGTGATCATTAGATAATCTTTTTATCATTTTCTTTTGAAATGATGTATTATTCTCTTAAGAAATTTTAAAATGAAATTAGCTTTTCATGAAGTTTCGAAGTGTCCGCGTAATTTAAAATTTTGATTTTTAATTAATATTCGAGCTTAACTAGGAAGTGTTTCAACATTGGTGGCTTGGTTTTAACGTTAGTTCCTGTTTTGTGTCATTCCAGAAAGGCAATACCTTCAGACGTTCAGACTTCTGCTGAGTTTGGAGAAGCCCGAGGCCTGAAGAGCGTGCCCGACTGGAGCGTGAGTGAAACCTCCGATCACAACTACATTCACTTGATAGCAATTCAATATTTCTGGCACTATTTTCATTTCGCGCAATTATATTTCGAGAATTAACGGAATAGTTAATTGAACTCTTTGTAAGAGTATATTTCCTCAGATTTATTAAATATGTTGGATTGATAGTGTTGACTGAGTTGTGGAGTAGTTTTTTTAAGGTACGGTGCGCTCTACCAGGTATGTTCTGTATCCTCACTTTTACGGTATTTGTCCTATGACCATAGGAGCACGCCCTAAACGGGGATCACCTTTGGGTTGCAACTAGTGCCTCTGGAGACCTCTGTTATTTGGTGGACAATAACACTTGCTCAGTAAGTAACCCGACTATGCTGTTTTACTATTTTTGGTCCCCTCATATGGAAGCCAAACCGAAACCACACACAAAATTCCACGAATTTGTCTAGCACATGGAAATTTGGTATAATTAGAGCGCGTGTGTTTAACTGGTAAAACTTATTTTGTGAGACAAATGTGCCTAACTATTTGTTAGATGATAACGAGGTCGGGAATCTCTTCGGAATCTCAAGAATAGAAACCAATTTAGATCAAGCGTCGTAGATTCCAATTTATTTTTCGTCTAGCCAATCTTAGTGATATTGTTCTGTTTTTGTTCGTCTGCAGAGACAAGGACCAAGGATAAAGTGCGCTGCGTGCAAAATGATTTTGCACACGGGATGCCTCAGTCAAACGCAGGGATCTGACAAGGTGAGCACCGAGCGATTGTCGTCATGTTGGGGGTTGTCCCCCCCCCCTCTCCTTTCTACCCTTCCCTCCCCCTCCCTGAGATTTGATTGAGATTGCGCTGTCTCGGGGTACGTGTGTATTTCGTGTACGTGCGCAGCTAGGGGAAATCATCATATTTAATAGATCTGTCACGCAACCAGACTCCAGGGCCGTACAAAAGACTCGTGACACTGACACCGTCTTCTTAAATAAATTGCTTGTGTGACAACTTTTTATTTTAGGATACACGCCATCTGCCTGTGAATTCGTTTAACTGCTGTTGTATTTCCATATCAAGGCACCCCACTGTGTTAGATTGTTTCGAGAAATGGTTGATTATTTGTTCTTGTGAATATATATATTATAATGCATGTAGTTGCTTTATACCCATCCTGAGACCCCCCATGTACTCATTTATAAATGCGCATGTCGAGGGCGAACTCTTCGGACTTCTTATAATCGGTCACTGGGCCCGAGATACTCGATTTACACTACTCGAACACAATTTCATACTCAATTATTCGTGAGTGTATCAATGGGGCAGGTTAATTTGAATTCGGGAAAGAAATCCAGAAAATCCTGCCAACTCTGTCTTGCACCTGTCATGAAGTTGGCAAATTAATTGGCATTGTGGCTGTGAGAAATAATTTATATGCTTCAAGAAGTAACTTATTGTTGCTAAGGAATCTAAACTTTTTTATTATGCGGATGTTGCAGTATTTTACTTACCTCGATTTCTTAATTTCAGAAATTTGTTTGCAAGTCAACATTCCATGATGTAGGCATTCGGCAATACCGTGAGGTCAGTCATTCTCAAGTCACTCAAATTTTCTTCTATTTCGTAAGTGTTGTTGTACCATTTTTTTCTCATACTTAAATGATATTTCGTATAGCAAACAGCAATAGAACATCATTGGGTCCACAGGAAAAACCAGAAAGGGAAATGCAAACGATGTTCGAAGGTGGGCAACCGAGCTTGTGCTGATGTGGTATTTTGAGAAATTTGTTATTTAAAAATGGTGTGAAGCGCTACATAATAATCGATGTGGCTTTTTTGACTTCCAGTCCTTCCAGTCAAAATTATCTTTTAGCAGTAGTAAGGTTTGTAGGTTTATTTCAGTCTCCGTTGTAATTCGATATGGCACGTCTGTTGTCCTCTCAGTTTTTGAAATCATTTTGTTGTTAGTAGTGTCCGGCGATCTCACCGTTGCCTTTCTCTGTGCAGCACATTTCCGTTACAGTCTCGTTGTTTGATTTTGATCGTTTTGATCAAAAGCATTTTCAAGGATGTTATTAAAATTTATTTTTAAATTGATTAGATGCGAAAATTAATTAATTAAAATACAAGATGCTTCATTAATTTGATTTATGTGTCGAAGTCAATTTAATTTGGCCAGTTGGGTAGCACAACCTTGTCAACAAACGAATGCCGAAAGGTGTTCTATTTTTTAAAAATTTAATCAAGCAATTTCCAGTAACTTGTGCGCTTTGTGGGCAGAGGCATCGGTGAGGGTGGCCAGGAATTAATGCCGTGTTTGCCTTTTCGTGTGGAACTGTCAGTGTGACGGACGCTATGTTTATTGTCATGCAGGATATTGTAGCTGTGATATGTTCTTGGTGTAAAACTGCATACCACAGTAAGGATCCCTGTTTTACTAAAGATTGTTACAAGGAGGGGTGCACGATGGGCGCCCACACAGAAATCATCATTCCGCCTTCGTGGATTATTAAGCTGCCCCGAAAGGGTTCTTTTAAATCGTCCTTAAGAAAGTCGCCAAAGAAACGGGCATCTTCTAAGAAGAAGCCTAAAAAAGAAGTTAGTGTTTCTTTTTTGCTCCATACCTTAGTGTTTATTTTCTGCCTTCTGCCTATCGTTTCTTAGATTTTGTTCATTTTTAATAAATTGTCTGCAGACATTCATTCGTGAATTTTGTCGAAAGTTTATTTTATTCAAAAGTCGGGTGAAAGTGGAAAGGCGGAAATTTATCTTTGCATTTCTATATATTTGTCAAGATTTTTGCAAATATTCCGAATTGCTGTTTAAAAACTGTCACTACTGGTTTTTAAAACTGTTTTTGATTATGATTTTGTTGTTTGACAATTATTCGCCAAATCGTATTTTATATTCAGTTTACTCATTATGTTTTAGTTAATTTTATATGAATTTTCGGTTATTGTGTTATTTTTCTTCTAATTTGATATTTTAAATGCTGCGTCATTTTTTGCTTCAAGTTACTGATTTGTTTCTATTTTTGGTTGAGGCTTTTGATGAACTTTGTTTTATGCGCAAGTTTATCTTTGTTTCATAGGACAATCAAAGAACATTTGTAATTAAACCTATTCCATCTCCGAACATGAAACCGGTGCTGGTTTTCATTAATCCCCGGAGTGGAGGAAACCAAGGCGCAAAGCTTATGCAGAAATTCCAGTGGCTTCTTAATCCACGACAAGTCTTTGATCTCTCCCAAGGAGGGCCAATGCCAGGGTGCGTGTGGCGTCCAATTTTTTGTTACTATTTTTTCTTTCATTTATGGGTTGCTCTTTGAAACTAGATGTAGATAGGTGATATTATATGCTGCTAGATATTGTGTATAGGAGACAACATAATCCTTTTATTGTTCATCCAAAATATAAGTAATTTATTAATATTTAAAAGTTATTTATATTTTAATATTGTACAATACCAGGTTTTGTTTTAAATTTACTGGCTTTTTGCTCGCGCTGACACGCTAAATTTAATTGAAAATCTAAGTTATGCACATGATAATTTACAGAGTTATGAAAAGCTAGATTCTAACATACATGTCGGTATTAACCATACCTTATTATTTTGTTTTTTCTTAGTTTTTATACTAGAATTTGTTTTTATTTCGACTTTGTCCTGTCCGCATGATTGACAGTTTTATTGAAAATAATATTGTGTACGTTTAGTTTTTGTTTAGGTATGTTTCTTTACTTTTGTCTATTATATTTTTATTAATTTTGCCCTTTTACTGTAAACAATTTTGACATACAGTGTATCTGTGCTTAATAATCGTTGACGTGTACTTATTAGCGTTGCCTTTTTCGTATATTTGATCGTAATTGTAATGTCGACATTTTCCTTTTTCGTATTTTTCGTATTCCAGGTTAGAATTGTACAAAAAGGTCCCAAACTTACGAATTCTGGCATGCGGCGGCGACGGAACTGCTGGTTGGCTCCTGTCAGTGCTGGATACTATAAATATTACACCACAACCGCCTGTGGCCGTCCTGCCTCTGGGAACTGGAAATGACCTAGCAAGGGCGTTGGGTTGGGGAGGGGTAGGAACATTCATTATACATTATCGTTACAGTTTTTGAGTTTGCCACTTTGCAGTTGTAATAACAACTATAGCCATACTAAGGTCACTTATCTTGGTAATTTGTAGGGATACACGGATGAGCCGATTTCTAAAATTCTCACCAATATTGCGGACGGAGAAATTGCTCAATTGGACAGGTACAATATTACAATATAATATTGATTGATTTGTTTTGCCGAAAATGGTTTGAGATTGAGTGATTTCATGACATTTTTGTTTGGACGTTTCTTTCATTTGAATGTATAAGGTGGGACATAAAAGTGGATCGGCATCCCTATCCTGATCCAACCAACAATGAAGAAGGAAAATCCCAGCTGCCTCTTAACGTTGTAAATAATTATTTTAGTTTGGGTGCTGACGCTTACATTGCCTTG
Source organism: Mycogona germanica (assembly GCA_034698785.1). NCBI lineage: Eukaryota > Metazoa > Arthropoda > Diplopoda > Chordeumatida > Chordeumatidae > Mycogona > Mycogona germanica. Next base: position 10,292 of record JAQGBY010002263.1, read on the forward strand.
GAGTTTCACGAAGCCAGAGGTACGTTGCTTGTCATCACTTGTTTTGGTTGCGACAGCACTGTTTCGCTGCCCCTTGTAAACATGCTTAGCACACCTGTATTGCATGGTTGCTCTCATGATAATTTCCAGGGGCACCTAAGCGACTGATTCTGCGTTGTTTGCCAACTGAGCAGCTGCTCGTCTTCTTTAAAATTCTCAATTCTCAATCATGACATGCGCACATTGTCTTTCATTAAATTTTTTTGTCAATCATTTTAGTCCGAAATAATATTTCTCAATTATTTTAGCGTTTGTCCAAAGAAAATCTTCCCCATTTTAGTTCGCCATATATATATATATAGAAAGTAAAGAAACGTATTGTCAAATGATAAAGAAAAGCTGCTGTTAAGACGTGTTTAATTTCTCATGACGTCTTCCAGTTTAATAACGACACCATCATGAGGGTGTTTATTATGTACATAAAGTGTTTTGTATTTTGTGTGTCCTCAGAGGCTCACCCGGAGAAATTCAACAGCAGACTCAGGAATAAAATGTTTTATGGTCAGGTACGTCAAGAATGTATCACTTCTTTCACATATACACTGTATTCACCCAGATTCAATTATTTCATGGAATTAGCTGTTTCCAAGGAAAAAAATATATTTATGATTTTTTGTCTTAACGATATTCAGGCTGGTGGAAAGGACTTGTTGCAGCGCAAATGGAAAGACCTGTCCGATTACGTGACCTTGGAATGCGACGGCAAGGATTTGACTCCGAAACTTAAGGAACTAAAAGTGCACGCCATCCTTTTTCTTAATATTCATAGGTTAGTGATTTGTTCGCTCAAAAAATTAAAATATGAAAATGACGCCATAACATTGTTGATATTAAATGTTGAAATATGGTCGTTTTCATAATGTGCAGCTATGGTGGTGGCACCCATCCGTGGAATTGTCAGAGCTCGGGGTTCGACGTCCAACGGACCGATGACGGCTTAATAGAAGTCATTGGACTGACGACATATCAACTGGTAATTAATTGATAGATTTATATTAATACCAGCCTATTGGACTTGCGCTCTCGCTTGGTCGATGTTCCACGATACGTTCATTGCACCAGCATTGTCGCAAAGAGTTTCCAAGAGTGTCACAAAGAGTTTTATTGTTTCCAGGCCCTTCTGCAGGCGGGTGGTCACGGAACATGTCTGTCGCAGTGCCGCCATGCCAAGCTGGCGACCACACGAACGATTCCTATGCAAGTGGACGGGGAACCCTGCCGACTGGGTCCATCTCTCATCGAAATAAAGCTACGCAATCAAGTCAGCATGATGGCTAAAGCAAAGGTAATTTTTGTTACTCAAAACAGTCACATGCAGAACGTCTTGTCATGTAAGGTGTTTTGTAATTATTTTTCTAACATTTTTATCTTCTAAATTTCAGAAACATGGAGAAAATCCAAACATGTGAGTCAGGACTTTGAAATTGAGTGTATCCATTCACTAGTGCTTTTAAGTTTGTTCCATTCTGTGATCCATGAACATTTATTTTCCATTGTTTGGTTTTTGTTTTTTTAGGCAAGCTCTATTTGAGCAACTCCGTTTGAAAGTATTTTGTATAAGTATGGAAGATTATGAGAATTTTCACTACAACAAAGAAAAATTGCATGAGTGCGGTAATTTGACTTTTTGTTATTTACTTGATTTTATTGTAATACGTCATGTAATTTGATTACAGTAGTAGCTTTTATTTAAACATGATAGTTGATCTGCCATTTTATAACCTCTCTTGATAATCCAATTTTTCATTCTATTTTCTTTCAGCCACTCCTGTCTGTACAATCAATGTGCCACAAAATTCCGATTTGGAGCAAGTCCGTATACTAATCAACAGAAATCTAGAGGTAACACCGATATTCATGACATGTCACTCTTCATTTTAACGAAGACATTTTTAAGAAGTTGTTGAACGCTTTATTGTTTTAAATTTTCAGTTTTCGGGCGACACCACAGATGCGACCACTGCAAATTTTATTCAAAAACTGTGTTCAGAGTGGTGCTTTCTTGATTGTAAGCCTGGAGTGATCCTTTCTTTTTATCGTTTTTAATTTATTAATATTATTATTAACAGCAGATGGGTAACACTATCAATTTCGATTAATGAGTTCCTTCTCAATTCTGCAGCTGTTACGGCCGAGCGCTTCTTCAGGATAGATCGTGCCCAGGAAAATTTGCACTACGTCACCGATATCGTGGGGAGAACAGACTCAGGCGACGCTGACATATCGGTTAGTTATTGTTGACTTTTGAGTCCAGAAATCGTCACATAATCGTCACCTTTTTTTTTGAATCCTCAAATCCAGGAGTAGTTTATTGTGTGAGGGCAGTCAAAAATAGAAATATGATTTCGATTTTCTTTCACTTCAGGAGCTGTTCGTGCTAGATCCTGAGTTGGGATTGTCCAGCAGCACCAACTCCCCAGAGAGTCAGGACCTGACGTCCATACTGCGTGGTGACGCGGCGACAACAGCCGCGACCACCTTGTACTCGCCGACTGCGACGCTCCAGAAACGGGAGAACGGGACCGAGGGTTCGCCGTCCAGCGCGGGCAGCCGACCGGGCTCGGCGCCGTCCTCGCCCATCAGGACCGAGGTCGCCCTGCGGGAGACGCTGTCCGGGCCGCGCGCCTCCTTCTCCAGCTCGGACCTGGCGCCAGCGTATCGTCCCAAGACTCCCGTCTGCCGGACCACCATGCTCAAGTCTCTTCACAACGCGAGGTGAGAGACCAGTCTTCGTATTCTCAACTTCCTTTGTCATTTTTTTTTAAAGTATTGCGTTGAATGACGACTGTCTACATAAGCAAATTCCTCTTCCAGCTAGCGCGTTATAAGGATGTTTTAATTGTACTGTACAGTACGGTGAAATATTTGTTTATATAATCGCCACACTTGTGTATATTTAATTAGATAATTGGCTTAAGTGTAAATTGGAAATTGAATGCTCAGGCGAATCAAAATGGAGTGCTCATAATCGATTTGCCCGAATATGCAAAGACCGCTTGAAAACCAAAGTTTACCTCTATTGACAAAAGTTAGTGTTTCAGTCCAAGTTTTTCTTGATTTCATTTCTGCATTCAGTTTACATGTTAAGCTACTTGGACCAGAAATTTACGATCCAAGGTAAGATAGGCGACATGGCTGCAATGTCATTAGACCACGTTCTACTTGGATTTACCCGTGGATCCCACTTCGAGCTGTTCTCTCTACTTGTCCATGCCTACATGTCACTGCATGGGTGTATATAACCGGTTACACTGTTGCTGTTTCTGTGACAAGAAAATTGTGTGATTGCTTAAGCCTATACATATATATATATATATAACATTCTGTCATAAATTATTCGTTCTATGAGCACGTAGAAAATTTTCGCTTCTTCCGAAAACGAGACGCACTCAAGAGGTTTTCTTTTAGAAATTTAGTTAGTTAGTGGCAGCACCACCTGCCTACTGTTGGCAATTTGCTTCGAGGATAAATTAGCATACTCGACGACGCTTGATACTGAAATGTTTTTGTGTATAGGAGTAAATATATTTCTAGTTTTTTAGTTTAGCAAATAAGTATTTATGTACTTCTATAGGACTTTCCAACAGTACTGTACCCAATGTAGTAGATCTATTTATTGGAAGAAGGCTAGTGATGTTGTTCGATTTAAATATAAACTTTCATAATTCTGCTATTGTCGTGTGATCTTATCTTTTTTATCTTGTTGTTCATTGTTATTTATTAATCATTCTGGTGAGAGTGTCTTTTAATTATTTTTATATATTTTTGTCCTATCGCCAAATTCCCAGCTCGATTTCTAATTTATTGCACATGTGATAATAATTGTTGTTGGTGGCTTTCTACGCAGTTATCTGATCTTATGCCATGATTTGTCCGCCTTGTTTTAAACTTGAAAAATGGTTGGCTACAACAAAGCAATCTCAATTTTTTTTAAATTATGACCATTGTATTCAAAAAGATATTGTGCTGGAGGGAAGACAACGTTTGTTCAGTGCGTGCGGCGATTGCGACGGAAGAGCTGATGTCACGTAGCCTTTGTCTAGGACACCACACTGTAAAACTAGAATAGCGCTATCGGTTACTCACAGTTGTAAACTACATGGCTTCCACTTAAAAATTCATGTGTCAAACTGTGTCGCACTCATCATTACAGTTGACCTTAACGTTTTTTTATATATTTGTGTATCTGTGATGCTTGAATTTAACGGAAGTGGGTCTTTCCCCGTGCTAAATTGGATCTAATTTAATGTGAGAGAGTTTCTGTTTTAAAAAATATTATGAACTTGCCACGAATACAAATGAATGTAATATTTTCATTCATTTGACACTTGAAATGTTCTAAAGTATTTTTCAAGATTTTCCTCGAATTAGCGAGATTTCTCTTTTAATTCAGTTTCATTCTTCCTCTTAATGTTCTTTTTCTCGTGTTCTCGGTGTGTCTAAAATATCGTCTTGCAAGTTTGACCTTTTAATAGCAATTTTTGATGTTCATATTCGTTAACTTCCGGATTCTTTCTAAGCTTTTACATCTTGCTAATTATTATATACACTCTCAGTGTCTGTGATTTTTAACTTTAAAGGAGTTTTTTTCTTTTTCCCCCATTAGCCATCTTTTGGAGAAAAATTCAGAAGGTAAGATTTGGCAACATAATTAGTATACTTTTTATTTCCTTATATCATATATCGTCTGTCAACTCTACCTTTTGTGTCTTATTTCATTTAGAAATAATAAAGGCCGCACGGTTAGGTGATCTGGACTTGGTAAGTACTTCAGTTATGACGATTGTCGATTTAATACAAGTGGTTGTTGCGATAGTGTTTGTGATGTGGCGACTGGTATTCTATAAATGTGTGTGTCTGTTACAATTTTCAGCTGAAAGATTTGGCCAATCGAGGTTTTAGCCTGCTCTCCATTGATCAAAACGGCATGACCACCTTGCATCACAGCGCCCAGTTTGGTCATAAAGACGTCGTTCGCTTCTTGATTGCAAGTGGTGAGTGGAGGCAAATGTGGTCTGAATTGCACATTTCAATTTTAGCATTTTATTTTTAATCAGCAATGTTAATTTCTTAATTTGTGTAACGCACGCTCTCTTATTTCTTTTCAGCCCCAGCCACACTATTGAACATGAGGGATAACGAAAAGTGAGCATTACTCGCACAACTGTTTCATGACATTTTCGTGTGTGCGTTTCTCAAAATTTCGTTCGTTGACCCTCCTTGCGTATTATTGGTCAATTGAATAGGGGACAGACTGCACTTCACAAGGCTGCCTGTTACAAGAGAAGAACAATATGTTGTATGCTAGTGGCTGCCGGGGCATCGCTGAACATTTCTGACAACCAGGTTCGTCAACTTGAAGATTTGCCTGTATTGGTGGTCATCTTCAGTTGCATTTATTTAGTAAATGTGATTCATAATCTGTTTGTAAGTTTCTGTTTTCTTTCTTAAAATAGGGTATGACACCCAGGCAACATGCGCAGAAGGCACAAGATCCTGATCTAGCCGTTTACCTAGAAAGTAAGATGCAAAAAGAATTGTGTGTTGTAAAGTTTGAATTTCCTGCTTTGTTAACAATTTGTTATTCATTTTTTGTGACTTCTATAAACAAAATTTCTTTAATCATCTGTTCTTCAATTGTTACTAAATTTCGGAAATGTTAGACGAAGTTTTTATTTATTTGGGATTCCAATAACATTAATTCTGAGTCGCCCAACTTGTCCTTACAACCAACCACATTATTTTTCTCACCGATTTCGTTTCAATTTCAGATCAAGAACAATTCCAAATGGTGATAGCTAAGGATCAGGAGACAACCGTTTGATGTGCAGCACGCCAGACAGACATGAGGATTGTCGACTCTGTTTCTGTGTTCTCACCGCCAGAGGGAGACATAGCCGTGGGAAGGACACGTCGGCCCCATTGGGGATCGACACGTGCCCGATGACCCCCACCATCGCCCTCCTACGTTCGCCAGGCGAAGTTGGACAGGCCACACCCCAAATCCATCCATCCATCCAAACACACTCACACACACGCCCAACGCGTTTTAGGAAAAACGCGTGGATTATTTATTACTCGAAAGAAAAAAATAGCGGTCGAGTGACGTTTGGTGTGGACCAATCGGCGCTTCTCCTTGATCCGCCACCCACGTACAGTGTAAATATAAATACGGCTCTCTAACAGGTGGCGCCACCACACTTGAGCAGCGATAGAGAATGGAGCAAGAGAGAACCACCTATTTTTCATTTCCCCTATCCCCGACACATCCCAACTGGAGAAATACAAAATGATCGTCTAAGAGTATTTATGAGTGAATGTATTTTGAACTTTCATAAAGTTATTATTGCTTGTTGTAACGCCCACATACACACAAACATATATATTATTAGAAAACCAGCTTGTCGATTTAGATTTGAAACAGCTTTTGGCGAAAGTCTCCAGTGTCCTGTCGAGTTTGATGCGCTTCGCTTTTTAAAATTGCGACCGGAATGAATGTGGCTCGGATGATTAAAAAGGAAACCATATTTTACTTGAAAAATCGGTATATTTCTACTTGGTTTTTTTTGGGCTCGCCGAGCAAGAACCAGTCGGTGAAGGTAGAAATTTTGCAGACCTCGCGCGGTCAATCGTGTTTACAATTATGTCTAGTTGAGAATTTATCTGCATTCTTTTGCTCATCAAGCGTGTAAACTCGCTTTTAGTGGAAATGCTTTTATCGGTTTCTCGTTCGTTCACTCCTTCTCATTTGAGTGGTCGAGTAGACAAATTGTCAGTGCTACTAGGTTATGCATAAGTGAACGAGTACGGGACAGATCCGTGTAAAATCGACGACGAGCTGGCGAGTCTCCAGAAATAAAAATAATAAACTGGATTTTGTGAAACGTACTTTAGAAAGACATCGTCCTTATTCCTTCGTCAAACCCCAGAAAAGATTTTGAGACCTTGGGGGTTGGAGGGAGAGCTATATTCCGAAAAAACATTTGGGGTTGGTGGCGCACTGGTCAAGCGCGACACACATGTTGTCCCTGAACTTTTTACGTTAAATATACGTCTCACAAAAATCAATCTGTAACAAAACACTAGACAAACCCGAGCACGCCAGGAAAAACACTAGCGTATTTTCTAGCGTCTTGAAATCTTAATTTATTTTTAGATCTTTTTTGGGTTTTGACGAAGGAAATAAGGGTGATGTCTTTTCAAAGTATGTTTCACAGAATTCAGTTTATTAGTTTTATTTATGGAGTCTCGCCAGCTCGTCGTCGATTTTACACGGCTCTGTCCCAGGTGCTTAACATTTCATCGTCGACTTTTTACATATTTTTCGTGTGTGGTTATTTTAAGGCGCTGCCTGTAGTAGCCATCACTCGATTCATATGCCTTATTGTAACTACTAGGTTATGTTAATACGAATTTTGAATTGGAATTTCCTCGCTTGATAGTCACTTTTGCTATTCAATTTATATTGTATTTCCATTAGAACAAGGGCACATACGGCATTAGTTCATCACTAAACAATTTACAATTCAGCAATAATATCCGTACCCGTCTTTAACATTAGGTTTTATTGATCCAATTGTATTCATTGACATAAGTTTGACAAATTATATATTTATATACAATATATATAATATATTGTTAGCTCTATTCGTGAACACTACTTGAATTTTAGTTACGCTTCTCGCAACATTTTCTGCTAACTAGTTTGTTGGTTCCAGTACGGACCTGTAAGAATTTTTTGTCAGACCAAGTTGGTCGCCAGTAGTGACCATCTTAATTGCTGTTTTAATTCGCTTTCGTCTGTGTCCGACGTAGAATTGAGATTGAGAATTGAGATTGTATTATTTCTCATTGATAGCTGGTGCAATGAAGCTCGTTTAATCTACGGTTCAGTCCAATCCAATCTCGAGGCAATCTCAAGAACAAGCTAGTGTGTGACTTGACTAATAACAAAAATATGAGAAATTTTTGCCTTGGCTTGGGGGTTGTGTCAATTTTAATCCTATCCGAAAACGAGAACTTGCTTTTTAAAAACTTACGTGAACATTAATTTTCAACATGACATTCAAACAAAATGCGCTTCGAAGATGGGTCTGCCTTGTAAATGTCCAAATTCCTCTCCCGGACCGCCGAACCGACACTCGAAATATGCACCTTGTGATTACACACTTTATGACTGACTCGAAATTAGGAGTAGGCGAATCAATATGACGTGTCTAGTCGATCGACAGTTATTATTAATTAATGATCGATCATTTAGCACTTTTTTTCCTTGGATGACCCGCAAGATTGGGCAGTAGTGCGCCGCGGTATATTTATATTCTCTATGAAGCCGTTTTCTATGCATTCAAGCTTGCCATTTCTCGTTCCTTTTTGTAAGTGTCTTTTTTTAGACTTTAATACCTTGTGTATTGCGTTGTGTCCTCGCACCTGCTGTAGTCTGTAGATTATGACGCTCGAGCCGAAGAGGACACGCCATCCGCCGGTCTTCGGCCTGTGGATAATTAATATCCAGTTGAAAAAAATTGGCAACCATCGAGAAACTTCTTTTTCAGTGACTGTCATGTCATGATGACACTTTCTGTAATTTTTTTGTTTTACTGTACATTTTGACGGCTAAACGATTTGAAACAGGAACCGAAATTTTGGTGGATTGTCGATTTCGTTTGTGAGAAGATTACAGCTTGGAAGTAACACCTCGCTATTAGATTTTTCCCCCAATTAGAATATTAGTTATCCACAGACGTTTTCCGCTGCTCACCTGTCAACATGGAAGAGCTTCAAGACATTGGAACTTTGAACCCATAAATGACCACGACTCGACTAGAGAAATGATGTAATTATCACGTAGGAGTTGGATCGATAATTCTCCATCCCTTTTTGTTCTGTTTTTTTTTGCCAAATATTTGCTGTAAATCATATTACGTAAATTATTATAACATATATATATATATAAATATATATATACTATTATGATTTTATTGAAAGTGGCTTATTACAAGCATTTGTATTCCTTATAGGAACTTTCGGGATAAAGAATACTGTACAACATCAATAAATTATGTAGGTTTCTCTCTCGAAAATTACCATGTGGAGGTATTTTTATTCTTTAGTATCGCAACGCCTGCGGCTTCAATTAGTAATAATAATATTGCGAGATCAAAAAAGTGTGTATTGCAATATAAGAAACATATCATCCCCTCCCCCTAGTGATACATGCTATAAGATGTAATTGGTACATGCAACGTAAGAGTGTTAAGCGCTTGTATTCGATTAGACATAGTGATCTCAAGTTATCCTCTAGACCTTTGTAGAAGCATGACGAACGCTCCTGCCTACGTCTAATTTTATCGGTCCAGTTTAGTCAATACCACTACAGTGGAATGAAATTCATACAAATAATAACTTTGGTGTGTCATGGAACGAGAATATTTTTTGAAATTTCAGATTGAGCGTTGTATCTCGAGAATATTACTCAGAATGAGAATGAGGCAGATCTATTGATCTTGATTTCGGTATTTCATTTACTATTTTCACAAGGAGAATTAAGTTTTAAAAAAAACTTGTGGCTACTATTTTGTTCAGCGAGTCGATTCAGTCGTCCAGATTAGATATACACATGGTCAGTTCATTATTACAAGTATTCGAAAGTGGATTCGATTAGAATGCGCTCTTAGTCTCATGTGATTTTATGCTGGAGGAATACAGTCGTTTTATTCTAAAGTTCACGTACGGTTGTGTTGTGTCACGTCGTTACAATTTCCGCCTTCTTTTCTTGCTTCAACATTTTTTCTGAAATTTCGTATCACCTTTTTAAAATTTAATGTCGCACTATTTCTAGCTTTCATGAAATTGGTGTCGTCTTTCTCAAATGGTTATTTATTTATCTAATCAGATATATGGACATACACGACTCGAATACATATTTTATATTTTTAATATGTCTATGTGTGTGTTCTGCATTTCGTCGCTACCGGCTAATTTTAGATTTTTAAGCGATATGAATAAATTTCAAACGCTTCTGTTAATTTTTAAAATAATAATAATGCGGTCGTCATCTAGAATTTCAAGTAAACTGGATTTGAAAGTTATGATGATTCGAAATATTAACTTCAATGAATAATTTAATCAATGGTTAGAAGTGATTTACGGACTACGGTCTTTTTAAAATTATTTTCGAATGATGTCGAGTGATGATGTGGGAGACAAATTTCAATCAAATTAACTATTCGCAAGGCGCTTTAAAATTCGAATATTAACGAATTCAATTGTAACGAGTCGCCGAATACTGTTCAACTGTTATTTAAAAAAAGTATCTTCCTGTAATTATATTTTTAATGCAATTGCTATGAAGCACCTCCACGGTTTTGTCTATAGAAAAGAGAATCTATATTCTTGCACTTTTATGCATGCTGCCAAGATGCTGTGTACATTTGAATTTGCGATTGGGAGAAACATGATGTTGGTGATGAAGAAACGGCCTATAAATATGTAAATAGACTTTGAAAGACTAACGGACGTACGATATGGTTGACGATGAGTTGACGTAGGTTGTTTACAATGTGTTCCGACCGATTTTGAGCTGTCCTTGTACTAAATGCGAATATATTTTTCATGTGACAACATGTTGCAACATGTGGCATTTTACGTTTTGCTCGGTGGAATCTCCCAATACGCAAAAAATCTCGAACGTGTCGATTTAAGAATTACCAGTAAACAACAATTATGATTCCATGGAGTAAAACATGAAAAACTCCAACGTTTTTGTCCCTTTGTTCGAAATTTTGTGTTTAGTGCAATTTTGAGATAATCGATCAATTTGTTTCTCCCTCCGGGAGATCACAGGAAATTATTTCTCCCGAAAATAAACATTTTAGCTTGGTAATTTAATTTACTTAACACATTCATTTGAATTCCATTTAATCAACTGTCTCAGTCATCGATCTGTGAATCGTTTGTCCTGAATTAATTTTTTTGTCTCATTTTGAAAGTTTCACTAATATTTTATCTAGAAGATGGCTTGGTCAGTCGATTTGCTCGCTTCAATTTTTTCAAAACTCATCCATTGGTTATGAATAATAGTTACGGGACGTCTGTGATTCAAATGCTGGTGTTCAGAAGAGTACACTGTTGTTGATAATGGCATGTTTTATGACTGACTGTAGCACTAGGTAAACCAACTTAAACTGTAATTGAGGCATTGAAATACGTTCCTGATTTCTTGGGCTCACACTCACTAATTTTTCGCCGACAATAACAACCGCTATCCCCCCTCCCCACAGTGGTCATCTTACCCTCTCCTCCCTTCCGCCCCCAATTTGGTAATCCTGAAGAGCGATTATATACAAGCATATAAATATGTACACAACTCTGTATATGATATACAGGGTAATTGAAAATGAGCTTGCCATCCTAGATCAAGTTTACCGTGTAGGCTTGTCAATCACCAAACGGCTTTTTTTCCAAAAGAACAACAACTTGTGTCTAGTTTCACGAATTGAATTAATAAAAAATAAATTTTAATCTTTGACAAATGTGTGTGTGTGTGTGATTTTGTTCTCTTTCATTTTTATCTTGAGCGCGAAATGTCCTAGCTTTTACTAAAACAATTACACGATGAGCATTCAACCCCCAACTGGATACATTTGTTTCTCCAGTGGACCGTGTCCATGTCTGGATTCAAAACCAGATGGTATTTCGGTTATGTTCGGTTGGAAAACTCTAGATGGCGCCAATTGTGGCGATGATGGGGATAGAAGATGAGCTAATGGTGGTCTGGATTGTGTTTACTCACGGTTATTTATAACTACTCGGCGCCATGCACCGCATTCGCTTAGTAATAATAGCGTCCAAAAAAGCGTCATCTATTTGTTTACTAATTCCGCGAGAGGTGTCGGTAAAACAGAATGTCTCACGCAATTGGGAATAATAATAAGGTGAACTACTAGCGTTTATTGATTAGGTTTTATTTTTCACAGTTAATTTGTTGTTTTACGTCGCAGTTCAGTGCTGACGCTCAACGTTTTTCCTGATTTCTCGCCACCATGTTTTAACATTTTCTCGCCTCAGGGCAGTCGTCAGATTGATGGCGAGGAGTTGAGAGCTGCTGTTCCTATTCGCAAGAAGTTGGTGATCGTGGGGGATGGCGCTTGCGGTAAAACGAGTCTTCTGATCGTCTTCTGCAGGGACATTACGGAATTGCAGTTTCCAAAAATCAAAGTTCCAAGAGTATTCGAGAGTTTTGTAGCCGACATCGAAGTGGACGGTAGACAGGTAATTAATCGTTCTCGAATTGTCCATCAAATGTAGTGACATCCTGACATGGAGTCGCGGGATCAAAGACGATACCCTGTTCTCGCGTAAATCACTTTCCAACTATACCGGATATATTCTGTAATTTCGAATTACAGATTATTAATATAATTGGATTGTGGATTTTATGAGGGCGTGTCCAATGTTTGACAAATCATGATAATACACACCTACTGGGTATTCCAAAAGAAAAAAATCGTTTCTATTATTATTTTCTATAAATAATCACATGAATTAATTTTCATAATATAACATTAGTTTATTTATTTTCAGACGCGCAAAATTTTGTTGGCAATCAGTAACTTTCTCGAAACATGTTTGTCATTCTAATTGGTGAGGGCTTTTAATTAAGCGACTCATCGTAGTCCAGTAGGTAGTGCGCACGACTGTGGTCGGCGGTTCCGGTTTCGATTCCCGGCGCGGGCTGTCGATAATTCGATTCCGGGGTACTGGTGAACATGTGCCCTTTGCCATAGTGCATTAGCAACTCGAGGGGTACAGAAAATCATGGAGTGCGGTTCCCAACAGTGAAGAAAAATCGGGAAAACGTGAAGCAACTGTCGCCAACTGTCGTACTCCCAATTTGTATACGTTCCTCACAATATGGTTTCTATTTTGTAAAGAGGTTTTATTTAAAATTAAAAATGATATTTTTCGTTAGTTAGTGAATTTCAATTTTATAGGGAAGTTTTTTATGTGTGTTTTAACATGGTGTAGCAGCTGGTTCGGTCGGTTAGATGCGGGAGTCTATGAATGTGGCGTGCGGCGTGATTAGGTTCGGAGCTGACCGGGAAGAATTGTGTTTTTATTTTTAAAAAATAAATCAATAGTATTAAAAGAAAGAATAGACAGCGTTAATAGGCAAGTTTCCAATATAAATCACACAGGGGAGAGGCAGGTGGTCTATTTGGTTTTGGGAATCAACGAATGTTGCCCGGAGGCGTGTATGGGTTCGGATCCGGTCGGGAGTAATCTGTGTTTTAAAAAAATAGATATATTATCGTTTTGCGAAAGAGAGAATAGTCAGCGTTTTAGGCAAGTTTCCGAGTTGATTGATTCACGGGAGAAGCAGGTGGTATAGTTGGTTGCGGCTCGTGTAATTGTGTATTTTGCGCTATGCGAATCTGACGGATTCGTTGGTTCCAATCCGATCTGGGTCAATCTGTATTTTTTTAAAAATTAAATCTAATATCGTTTTGCGAAAGAGAAAATAGTCAGTTTCCAAGATAAGAAAAACAGGGGAGAGACAGGTGGTCCAATTAGTTTATTGCGGCCGGGAGTCCACGAATGTAGCGCGGAGGTGTGTTTGAGATCGAATCCGATCGGGAGCAGTTTGTGTTGTTTTTT
>JAQGBY010002264.1:0-23967 GCA_034698785.1 Mycogona germanica
CTTTTCAGATATTTCATTCACATTTAAATGCTTCTCTTGTCATGGAGGTTTGACCGACCTGATTTTTATATGATCTATTTGCAAATTTCGTAATTCGGGACTCGACGTCGAAATATAATGCGGGTGTCGTGGCGAATTCAACCGAGCTATTTCAATCCAATATGCGACGCTACACATGTATATAAAATAGTATTGAAATATTGCAACAAATGTTACGCATGTGCGAAATCGAGTGCAATGCTCGAATCCTCTACTGGCAGTGGGGATGCAGTTTCATTTTTAGCGCGGTTGAATATATTTAAACTTTTACTCGTGCATGTACGGTTATTCTTAAGACTTAAAGAACGGCGATTAAACGGAGCAAATGTTACAAGAGAAATGAGTATTATCTAAATGTTCCCAACTACAACTTTTCCTAGCCATCCAGATATATTCTTAAACCTGTCCAAATTGGCCTAAAGTTTGAAAAATGTTTCCCAAACCTCAAACTAGTCTGTATTGATCGAGCAGCTCATGTTAGGATCAATTATAAATAAGCTTAGGCGCAAGAATGCTATCATGTACTGACATTTATTTTCTTTTTCTAGAAAGACGAAGTCAGAGTCGACGGCCCTTGACATTCCTCTTGTGTACCGAAAATCTAAATTAGAGGAAAAATTTTCCAAATACACGTGTCACATATGTAACTTCCGTTCTACTTATGGGACCGCCTTGAAATGTCATTTCAAAATAAAACATGATCTAAAACAAATTTATACATGCTCCCTTTGCAAGGAGCAATTCGAGGATTTTCGTGAATCATGCAAACACCGAAGGAGCAAGCACGGGGCCTCTGGTCGTAGTTACAAATCATACATACCAGTGGCCAAGTCCATCAGGCGGAAGGTGCCCGTTTCTGATGTCGGTAGCAGTGAAAGTTCTTCAAGCAGGTAAGCTAATTGAATCGAGTCTTGCGTCGTGTCTCGTCCGCAACTTGGAACCGCATTCTCCCATTTTAACACGAGACGTAGTGGTGCTCCATGCACAAGTTTTAATATTTCGTCACCACTTGCATGTCCACGTTATCTTCGGGCCTATTCAGAATAAACTATTCCGTGCGTGAATAAATTTCTCGTTTAAACCAGTCCTTGTAATAAATTTAGAAATTTCAACTTTTCTTTATCTATTGCAGCGAAGATGGCCACGGGTCTGGCGACGCCAACTCAAGTGGCAATGAGGGCATGAAGCGTTTTTCTTGTCCTCTCTGCCTTGAAAGGTTCCATGGCAAGGACATCCTGCTTCACCATCTTGAGCAAATGCACCACGAAGCCAAGCGTTGCACCAATATACCCGATAAGTAGGTCTCAACAGGAGCGCGCCTGTCTGGGGGGGAGGAAGAGGAGGTTTAGGGCGGACATCAAATCGCTCAAGACTTGTAAATCTCTTGTTTCAGAACGAATCGGTCCCTGCAACTGACGACAAACAAGAACATACCTGGCCATGCAGTTGCAACGGTAAATGTAGCCACTTGGATACCTTTCACGCGTTTTACTTGATCTAGCTTTGTCGTTAGTGTGTTCGCAAATGTATGGCTTGAAATAAATTTGATTAAGTCAGATGGCCGCTTCTCTGTATTTCTTGTCACAAGCATTATCTTGTAATTGATGCCAGTCTTGCTAACAGGATTTTTTTTATTGGATCTAGCCAATCACGCAGGCTGGCGGAGACGCTGAATCACGGAATGAACAAACTCTAAATAATTCAAACGGTAAATTATTATTATATTTTTTTTTATTTGCATCTAGCCGTGTTTGCAATAACAGGAAATTTGAAAAATGTGTTTTCTTTCTCGTTAACTTTGTAGGTAGAGAGTGGCAAGAATGTACTGTCTGTCACATCAAATTTAATAATTTGAGCAATCTCAAGAAACATTCGATTTTATCTCACGGTCTCGACGTCAAGATCTCCTGCCCCCTCTGCAAGGAATCATCCTTCGTTGCGCTCAGGGATCTTTGCGCACACCAGTTTTCTCAGCACGATGGCTTATTTGGTTATAGTCACCATCTGGTCACAGCCGACAAACCTGTACAATGTCCACATTGTTGTAAACGGTTTCCGACGACAAGTGATCTGATTGGTCACACGACTCTTGTTCATGGCACGAATCTTTCCGGGGACGACTCGAGCTCCATGGAAACGGACGACCATGTGCATGTGCCCTCCGACTCGCGGGATTGCGACCCTAGCGGTGGCGATATGTAACTTCTTCCAGGAGCGCAAGGAGACTTCCTCTGAATGGATAATTGACGGTTCAGCTGGCAAGATAGACGCGAGGGAATTCGTGGCTGACTGTGACCGTCCGTCAGACTTAAGAAAATGACGACTAAGAGAAGTAGACTTACCCTTGTGTTGGTGATTAAAGAGAACCAATTCGGAGGTCTGGACACCGCCTTCATTTAGATACAGAAATGGGCATACTGACATGTAACTAATGAGTTAATTTTTTTGCGCTAGATTTTAAAAAATATCTTGCTGCTTGTGTTATGTTCATTATTATTTTTCCACCGTAGTGTATATCACAACAGGAGTTTCTGTACCACTCTTGGTGCTTAGGCACTATGTGAGGGGCGCTTGGCTTAGTTGGCTAGAGTGCATCATGTCTCCTTGGATCTAATTATATACATGATACGTGCATCTTTTTAGCATGCCTGTTTTATTTTCCGATATTTTCGTCTGTCGGTCCGTGGTTTCAATATTTATCAAGATCTTGATTGTAAAAATCATTAGATACTCTCATTCATGTTAAATTTTAATCGATCAAGTATGGACACGAAGAATTTTTGAAGTTTGTTTAATAATTTATGTATGATTGTCCCCCGCTTTAGGCCCCATCCGGGGCTGCTTGTGGGTACATATTGTAATTGTACATCTATATATTTTATCATAAACTCGATATATCTCATAAAGTGTATTTTTGATATTTTAATAATTTTAATTACATTGATATCCAGTGAGAATCTCACTGGGTCTAGTTTTTTGTTTCGCTTTTTCGCTTTTTTTTTTTGTTCAGAAATTAATTTTATTTTTTTTGTCCAGCTGATCTAAAATTTACATGTTAAATTTTCACCAACATTTATGGTGATTCATGTTTTGAGCGAATAAATATTGAAAAAATGTTTTTCACTCTTCTGATTTAGTATTTTAAAACTACTCGTCGTAGACCAGTGCGACTGACTGGCTCGGCAGTCCCGGGTTTGATTCCCGGCGCGGGCTCTCGATTATTTTTTTTTGTTTTCAAGCAGTCAACCGCTCTACAGGCGTTACGTGCCCCTCATGGTGCTTAGGCACTGTGCGATGGGGAACGACCAGTACCCCGGAATCGAAATTTTCAAGAGCCCGCGCCGGGAATCGAACCCGGGACCGCCGAAACCGGTCCCGGGGTATTGGTGCACCAAGAG
This sequence comes from Mycogona germanica, assembly GCA_034698785.1. Taxonomy (NCBI): domain Eukaryota; kingdom Metazoa; phylum Arthropoda; class Diplopoda; order Chordeumatida; family Chordeumatidae; genus Mycogona; species Mycogona germanica. The sequence goes on from JAQGBY010002264.1 coordinate 3,438, forward strand.
GGGGCACAGAAAATCCTGAAGTGATAATATTACACTGCAGTGAATTTTAAAAAATGAAAACACATCTAAAATGCAAGTGATCACTTGTATCCATATTTATTCTAGTTCAAAGAAATCAAGACGTTTGCCAAGCGTTAAATTAAAATAGGATGTTAGATCTTCTTTTCGGCCATGACACCTAGTCTCAGTCCTTGTACCTTCTCAAATTTGCATTGAAACACTTCTTAGTGGGGCCATCTTGTGACGTCATTGAAACTAGGGTTCGTGTTCCTGCTTGGGTAGGTCATGTTGATATTGGCATACAAAAACCAACCTGATGATCCTGTTTTACCACCTGAATACTAGCAAGTGCTTATTGTCGTGGTTCGAGTGTCGACTGTCGACGAGCTTGGCAACAAAGCTTGTGCTTGGCAACTTGATTGCTTTGTAAAGACTAGGATTTTGCCTAGTAATTTGCGTAATTAATCTTCCAAGAAAATGTCGAACGATGGGACCATCGATGGTAATAATGCTGTCCATGAATATCATGTGGAAAACAGCATGGATTTAGAAATACAAGCCGAGTTCGGTGCCAGTCTTGAGCTCAAGGTAAGCGTAGGCCTAAGCCTGCATATCTAGGAGTAAATCGATAGGGCACGAAGCAATCAAGATCGTAGAAAAGCGATCAATATTAGGTTCTTGGCTCGTATTCTGAAGGGAGTTGTTAAAGTTAACATTGTGGAAATTGTGAGCTTTTCTCCTACTAGACCATACTAAAATTGTTAAGGAAGATTCTGCATCACTAAGACAACATCGACTAGAGGAGAACATTGACTTCAACCGCTCTTTTCCATTGAACGCCACCTCACCACCCTTGCCCCCACCAACTTCTTTACTCAGGCCAAAAGACAAGGAAAAGGTCACTTCCTCAAACTTGAAACAATTTACGCCAAAAGCAACTACGCCAAATTCTTCTTCCCTAGAAGTATTAACGACTGGAACAGCCTCCCCAGGAACTAGTGCAATTCCCCTCCCTCTCCACCTTGAAATCCCGGAAGCGGGCTGTCTGCGTGTGGTTAGCCTGTTCCAAACTTCAATAGACCCTTGCAACTACGGAAATCGCCATAATGCCATGGCGCGGCGATAATTATATTTAGATTTGATTTATCGCCGCGCCGTAGCATTATGGCGTTTTCCGTATGTGAGGGGGAATGCTAATGAGACAAGGCAGCCTGGCCACTCGCGGGCAGCCAGCCAGTTGTCGTGATTTAAAACTAGAGAGCGAGGGGGCCTGAACCCTTCGGGAAGGCAGTTCCATTCACTAACACTTCTAGGAAAGAAAGAGAATTTGGTGTAGTTGCTCGTAGCAAAGATTAATATCTAAATGTATTGTCGAGTCTACCTATATTTCAACTCCTATTTTCCAAGATTTTACCGACAGTGGAATGATCTTACAGATCTCTCAGACCCAGAGCCTGTTACAAGTAGAGCACCAAAGCCTGTCCCAACTGGCCCTTCGTCCACCGTGCCCCACCGGGGCTGCTTCCGGGTACATATTGTAATCACGCTCATGTCCTGAAATTCAGGGGCATGCATCCTTGTTCTTGCTTGGACAAATTTTTTAAAAAAAATAGTCCTTCCAGCAAGTGTCAATTGAAAGTCAAGACCCTCTGTTCCAAGCTCCATATCACCATGTGTAGACCAAGTAAATTATTTAACAAGAAATCAGAAAAGAACTAGGTCAAGAGCATGGAGGCGACAATTATCGTGTTCCTCCATCTCTTGGTAATGAGGTCAAGTTCGACAAGAGTAAATTATTGATTTCACTTTCCAAATTTCTGAACAGGAGTTGGACCTTTGCATTCCGGAATGCCTCTTGGGCCGCGCCAACATGGACGTTCCCATGATACCGTGTGGTCTGTGCGAAGGCTGGTTCCACATCCGGTGTCTGGGTTTGCCGGAGGGTGGCGGCCCACGCTGCATCCGCGGCCTCTACTTCTGTCAGGACTGTCTCAAGGATCTGCGCGAGCTGCGTCTCCTGGCCAAGCCCCGCCGTGAGAGGGAAGCTCGCTTCGAAGCGATGGAATCGCTCGTGACTGCTCTGGACGTGGAACAAGCTCTGCTCAAGGAGCTACTCAGTCGCACGGACATGAGTCTAGACGATGTAGTTGTTCGCGTGGGTGGCCGGGTGGTCGATGCCACTTACGCCGCACTCCTTCGAGAGCGAGCAGGACTCAAGCGCGAGCTGGTTGACGCCATCGCGACATCCGAAGCGAGCATGAAAAACAGCAAGGTGGAGAAACAAGTGGAACCCAACGCCAGGTTCAATCTTTTGAGCAGGGTGAGCTCTTTGTTAAAGCAGCCATGCACCTCTTTATTTCGATTCCATGTGCCGAAATGCGAAATGTCTTCATGCATGGCCGATGTGCAAGTACGAACATGATTACATGTAACAAGACCGGATTTTTACTCCTAAACAATGTCTATTTAAGATTTCAGGGATTTAAAATTTAGAACGTTTGGCAAGTGTCCAGTTTCTTACTCGAATTTCTATTTTTTTGTTCTACGCGATGCATATGAACTAGCACTTGGTCACTTACCCAGCAAGCCGGGCCCATCATTTCTAACAAGGTGCATGGTCATGTGGCACGATAATGAAGCTTTTATGCATTGTTAAATTTTTCATGTTAAAATTTCAATAGACGATCGTATTTTAATGTTCATTCTGCATGTCCGATTCGTGAGATAACTCATGTTGATTTCTACTTCATATTTGCAATTTAATGATTGCCCAGCAACCTTGGATCATTTTTTTAGCTGCAAGACCAAGTTCAAAGTCGAGTGGAAAATATTCGGCCGATTGATCCGCCTGTTCAAATTGAGGAGGAAGCAAGTGTGACCAAGGTCAAGGCAGAGAAAGGTACATTTGACCATGTTCCTGTAGAATTTGCTGGAGTCAACGAAACTTCTGGGGAAGTTCTCCTACGATGAAGTACAAACACTGCTAAAAATCCTTGTAAAAAGCACAGGACAACAAACATTGCACAAAGTAATTGAGACCTCTATTGCAAGTGCAGAAATCCCGGACAATTGACATGGAAAAACTCACATCGGAGAGAGTAAAAACAAACGTGACTTCCTGCTATGAATCTAGGTGAGTTTTTCTCCGTGTCAGTAGCCTGAGCAATTGCTCCACTTGCAATGATCTCAATTACTTTGTGCAATCGGTTTATTGTCCTGTGCTTTATTGCTGTTGAAGAAATCCCCAATAACTTGTCGCAGGGCGTTGTCAAGTTTATCAACTTTTCTGAAATTTTCAACTCTTGTTTCTTGTACAGTAGGAGTTAGGAATTGCTCCTGATATTTAAACACTGACTTGTTCATCCCGATTTTTTCTCCTCTCGTGAACAGTAATCGACCAGCAAAATATTCCATCCATCTCTGGGACCAGCACCAGCAGCAGCGTAGAGCAGGAGTCAGACTTGAATAACGATAAACCATTCATCCAGATCCAGGACTGGTCGAATGACAAGGTCGATAACAAGTGCCAGATCTGCGCCTGGCCATTCAAGAGATTTGACAACCTAAAAGTTCACCTCCTTCACATTCACCAACTCGAGCTCTTCCTTTCTTGTGCCATCTGTGACCAGAAATTCCACCTGTTCCGCCCATTACGCGATCATCAAATCAGAACACATGGCAGCCTGGCTGAGCACGTCAAGGTGCTCGTGCCGACGACTAGCTTCGTTAGCCCACCGGTCGTGCCCAGGAGTCGACGCCGCCGGGGTCGGCATTTGACTCGTGGCAAGAAAAATGCCAGTTTGACCAGCCCTCTCGCGTCCAGGGCCTTGGCGGGATTGGCGACCAAGAATTCTCTGGCCAAAGAAACTGGTAGCCGTAAGCAAATATTTAGAGGCGAGGACGGCAAGTACGCATGCCCCATCTGCATATTTCGCTATAAAAAGTTAGCCAATCTGAAAAGTCACCTCGTGAAATGGCACCGTGAGCAAGTGGAATTCATATGCCTCGGTTGCGACGAGCACTTCTCCCATTATTGGAACTTGCTCAGTCACCAGTCCAGTCATCCTACATGCCAGGCAGCCGGAAAAACCGTAACGCATCGACCCGTCGTAGATCCGCAAGCAGGAGGATCATTACCTTCCGTCCAACCGCAAGAGGGGCCGAGCGAGGAGATCGCCCTGGAGGGCGGAATTATCGCGTCGTACAGCAGCTCGAGCGCCCAACCCCAGTTTCAAACCGTCGCTAAAATCCCTGCCAAGATTCGTTCAACTACTAAAGCTCCAGTCTCATCTAGCCAGTCCGGTGGCAAGCAAAATCGATGTCACCTATGCGTGGACTCATTCCACTCGTCCAAGAGCCTCCGCGATCATTTGCTGCGTCGGCATCAAGTGGAGGTCCTGTTCTCCTGCAACTTTTGCAAGGTGCAGTTTTCCATGTGCACGGAACTTCGACGACACCAATTGGAATTTCATGGTGGCAGCAATGGCTACCGTAAGCTGTTTCGCCGCTCGTCCGCCCACGCGCAGGCCACCGGCTACAAGCCAATGGAATGCCACATTTGCGGTGACCACTTCAAGGATACGTGGCTGCTAAAGACGCACCTTTTACGTCTCCACCAAATGGAGATGATGTACTCGTGCAATTCGTGTGGCCGACGCTACTCTAAAATAGGTGACCTGCGGCGCCACCAACACTCCTCCAAACACAAGTCACACACCAAGGTATTCGAGTCGACAACTTCGCAGATACCGGGCGAGGTGGATGTGGTGGCTGTGGTGACTAAGACCACTCCAATCCCTATCAAATGCGAGACAAGTCCGACATCCAGTCGGCTTTTCGAGCCCGGGCTCTCAAGTGGCGGCGGTGCGGTTGTCCCCCGACACGGCCAAGCGGTGGACCCGTCGTCTGGAAAGCATGCCTGTCACCTCTGCGGCTCCGCGGTGACGAGATTGGAGAATCTAAAGCTGCACTTGCTACGTCGCCACATGACCAAGATGCTGTACTCTTGCGACACGTGTGGCGAACATGCCCCGAACATCTTTAAAATGCGCAGGCACCAGGTGACCCAGCACGGCGCCAAGGGTAGTCACCACCGCTTGTTCGCGCCTGCCACGAACAGCGAGCTGGAGTTGGGACTCAAGCCACGTTTGTGCCAACTTTGCCACATGCGATTCGATTCGACAAACAGTCTCAAATGTCACATGCGACGGCGTCATCAAATCGAATATGTTGAAACGTGCGCCACATGTGGCCAACAGTTTGACTCTCGCCATACCCTGAACGCGCATCTCAAGGCCACGATTTGCGGGCTATGTGACGTTCCCACGGACCCATCGGGTGGCCGCGATTCTCCAGAGGTGGTGGCCGTTCGTCTTGCGCCAGTGAGCCGTCGCATGGCGTCCGCCCAGCCAAGGCGTAAAATTGGCAAGTCGTTCGCTGCCAGTCGCGTTCGGTGCACCCTGTGTCGAAAGCTGTTCTCCTCGAAGGGTTCTCTTCTTGGCCACCTGAAAGTGGCCCACCCCGAGCAATACGAGACCAAGATTTGTCCATTCTCGTGTCGGTTTTGCGGACGCAAGTTTGAGCACGCGAAAAGCATGTACTCCCACGTATCCCGCAATCATCAACAGGATAATGAGGGCAGTCGTAGTCCAAGGTTGGTCGATTATTACCAGTCTCTTTTTATTTCAGTAATTGGCTGACTGTTAGACGATTTAGACGCGCTAAGCTGAAACAGGACATGACCAGGCTTGGACTTGCCGCGCAAATAATGCTTGAATATGTTCTTATATAATATTATATTAATAATTACGATACTCTTTCAGCCACCTCAATGCTACCCATCCCAATCAACACGACGTCACCTCGCTAAATTGCCCGTACTGCGATCGCCGGTTCGAGTACCGCAACTCCTTGCACCGTCACATTACCCGACATCATCCGGAATTTAAAAAATATACTAGGTACTGTCGTGGCGTGTCGATTATTATTATATTTTTTTTAATTCACTAAAGTGTGTATCACAACAGGAGTTTTTGTACCCCTCTTGGTGCTTAGGCACTATGTGAGGGGCACATTTTCACCAATATACCGGGATCGAATAATCGAGAGCCCGCGCCGGGAATCGAACCTGGGACCGCCGAACCACAGTCAGTCTCTAAACCAACTGCGCTACGTCGAGTCGTACTATTATCATCCATTTCTCTTTTTATCCCAAGTATTGGCAGACTGGTAGATGGCGGTAAGCCGAAACAAGACATGACCAGGCTTGGACTTGCCGATCAAATTATGCTTGGATAATTATTGATTATTATTTTTGAAATAATTACGGTCCTCTTTTCAGCCACCCCATGGTTGCCCAACCCGATCAAGACGACGTCATGTCGATCGCTTGTCCGTACTGCGATCGCAAGTTCAAGCGCCGCAACACCTTGCACCAACACATTTCACGCCAGCATCCGGAATTTAAAAGAAATGGGCGCGGCGGTGACCAGGGGTAGGTCAATAATTACTTGCTCTGCCAGTATGCCTTCTTGGCTTCTTCAACCCTGATTTTCTTGCAAACATTTCAGTGCTTCGCCAAGAAATGCGGCTGGTGGTCAACATTCCCAAATGGCATTCCAAGTGCAAAACCAGGATCATTCCAGTAACTGGAATGAGATTTCCGAAGGAGAAATTGACCAGGTTGGTTGAGAAACATGCACATAAAGTATACATTTAAGTATTAAGGTTCATTTTTACTCGATTGCAGGGGTCTACTTAGACGACCGGAGCTTAAGTGAGCAAATTGTGTTCTGATTTTTCTTGGTTTTGTATTGCCCCAACTTGAAATTGATGGAAAATAATTGATTTCATTTATAATTGATGATGTTTCGAGGATTCGAACATACTCTGAAATGTCGCATGCCCCATGTTTCATCTGTGTCTTTTTCAATCAGCTTGGTGAAATGGAATTCGCCGAATCGGAACCTGCTCTCATGACTTACGATGACACGGAAGGCCAAGGAGAATGGATGGAACCGACATGCAACGAAAGCAGTTCGGATACCAAAGCTGTCCTGCAACCTGCCGATGACGCGGAAGGCCAAGGAGAATGGATGGAACAGACATGCAGCGAAAGCAGTTCGCATACCAAAGCTGTCCTGCAAGTTCCCGAAGAGCAAGGGGTCTGCGTAAAATTGGAACATGAGCCATGGGCGCCCATCTATCTTGTGGATACCGAGATGGATCAATCTGGTGTCTAACGAGAACCAGGCACATGATAAAATCTAGTTCCTAGGTGTGTCTGTACTATTCGTCTGGCTGATCGCGCTAGTTCACCCTTTGTGTATGCTCGTTTTTACATCATGGCCTAGTTCATGACAATATTGGTACTTGAGTACATATTTTTCATGCTAGTTTGCTTGAACTACTGTTATTATTTGTTGTATATTTTAAAACTTTTCACTCAGCAACCCATTTAATGGACGTTCGTGTGTTCTTGGGAATCAGATTTTTTCGATCTGGTATGTTGGAAACTTGCATGACACTCAGTCATGTGTTTTAAAGGACTTTGCGTGTTTTCGCTTCTTGTGTTTCATGAGTCTAGTACTAGACTAGGGAAAATTTGACCTTGCAATTTTGTCATTCGTGTATATTATCTGAATCTATGTGAATTTGTAATATTTATTTTTATTAAGAATTTGCCACCGACTTGTTTTAACGTCTTGGGTTTACGCAATTTAGATCATTTTAGAATGCATAGTACAACTAGGAACTGAATGTTGACAAAAGCTGTATTATGCATGCATCCAGAGTACTCCCTTTCTGGGTAGCCGCTCAAGGCTGTACAACAGTACAAGTATCTGGATCTGCATATGACTCCGCAATTATATTGGAAAATCTCAAATTCCAAAGACGACTGGCACAGCAACTGCTAGGCTTAGTCATTCAGAACGTGTTAAAGGGGTGCCGAAGTAAATTTAAGTTAGTGGCCTACTTTTCCTCTGTCAGACTCTTGAATACTTCAGCTCAATTTGGGATCCTCACCATGTGGGGCTTATAGGGGAAATTAAAATGGTCCAGCGTAGCCAGCATTTGTGATTTGTTAGCTGAAGATTTGGTCGAACGGACAGTGTCACTGACATGCTGTCAATATTGGGATGAGAGTCGTTGGACGATCGGAGAAAAGAGATCGGTGTTGAGTTGTTGGTTCGGGTCCTGTATCAATGTTTGAGGAATTGTGTGTCCAGCTCCTTTCAGGTTCAAAAGAATGGGCCCCACTAGAATGGTTATAGAACCACAATGTAAATCTGACTCGTAAAAAACACACTCTGGGGAAGAAGGAGATAGACAGTGTAGCGTGTGTAGAGGCCTGACTGTCTCAAATCCAGAGTTTGTTAAAATAGGACATTCCATCTTTGCTCCTGACTGGTCTCTCGACCCCCGCCATGGGCCCCTATTTTGGGGGCTGCTTGCGGGTACATATTGAAACGAGATGCTCCTGTATCTGAAAACTAGTTATCCTTGCATGATACTGGGACTTTTATTTTTGATTCTATAATTGAGTTTGGCTCAAAAAAATTTTAAAAACAGGAATATAATTCGACTCCAATACCAGTTTCTTATCGAAACATTTTCTTTCAAGTCATCGCGTCGCAAAATTTACAAGGTATTATATAATCCTCTACCTAGTCAAATGTTACTGCGTATCTTGAAAATATAGTAATCTCAGTCTAGCTTTTTATTTTGGTGCATGTATGCCACAGAAATGCCAGCTGACATGAGAAATATGCTGTTTGAATAGAATATTTATTGTCAAGTATCTCGATCGCCTGTAACCGAATCTGTGGTGCTGGGTAAAAAAAAACATTTTTTTGGAGTAAAACCCAAGTTTTGAACTAATAAAAAATTTTAAATACAGGAATTGGAATTGTCCTTTTTGTGAATATGTGACTCCACAGTGCTTGAACACCCTGAGGGGTTCAAACGCCTGTAGTGTGGTTGACTACAGTTGGTTGGAAAAACTAAAAAAATATTATTTAACATGTGAAGCAAGTTGCATTTCGCTTAATCTCCTCCATTCAAATTTGCCTCTCATCCGTGAACGATGACGATACCGGAAATGACCAAATATTGAATTACATATCTATTTCCCGCCAAATCTTCACCAAGCGCAAACCTGATGAGCAAAGCGAGTCATGCGTTCGCTTGATTGCTAGGCTGCTGAGACACCTGCTATCATCAAACTGTTTAGGAAAACCCTGTCTATAAATATTTCGCGGTCTTGTGGTCGGTGCATCACTCATCTTATTAAAACTTGTGCGCAAGTTTCAATACAAATGCCATATTTTCGTAATTCCAGAAGCAAACTTTCCAGGAAATCATTGGCTCTTGCCATGTGGCCCAAAAGAAAATCACCGAAACCGACTAAACAGAAAAGAGATGTCCTGGGCATTGGTGTCAAATTGACGGTAGGCATGGTGGCTAGGGCTATGTGACCTAGGCTCTAGGCCCTCATCCAGTCTTGGAATTGGCTAGGGCCTGGATTATAGTGACTCTTGTTGCAAAATCTCTTGTCATGACGACTCTCGTCTATTCCTTACCGGAAAGGTCTCTCATGACTTTGCATGCGCCTTGCAACAAATGGTTTCGTATTCTTGGCGGCAATTTACCTTGCTTGCGGTACCATTGCCTAAACAGGATCATGAAATATGTCAAGTGTTTTTTCTTCCTTGGAGCCGTTTTCTACCTGTGAGCAACACATCCCAGTTTACATCTAAGGCTAATCTGGTCTAAAACAACACTTATCAAACCTCACAGCAAGACTGCCGGGCCTACTGGATGCGTTTCAGCAGTTGTCGCTGAAACGCATCCAATGGTCAGTTTGTTCACATTGTTTGGTCAGTTGTTGTTACAGTCACTCATTCTTGTTGTCCTTCCTTATCCAGGAGCTGGATCTGTGCATTCCGGGATGCCTGGTAGGTCGAACCAATATCAAAGTTCCCATGGTCCCGTGTGGCATGTGCGACGGCTGGTTTCACTTCCCGTGTATAGGACTTCCCGAGGGCGACGGACCGCGCAGAATCCGCGGCCTCTACTTCTGTCGGGACTGTTTGGTGGCACTGCGTTGCCTGCGCCGCCTGGCCGGGCACCAGCGTGAGCGTGAGGCCCGCTTCGAGGCCGTGGAGGCTCTGGTGGCGGCGTTGGACGTGGAGCAGGCCCTGCTACGAGAGCGACTGGACCGCGTTTGCGCAGTCAACGGGGATCTGTTCGCCCGCATGGGTGGTGGGAAGGTGGTGAACGCCACCTATGCTGCCCTCTTGCGCGAGAACGCTGAGCTCAAGCATGAGTTGGTGGAGGCGATCGCTGCTGGCGACGACGGCCAAGCGAGTCGAGAGAGTGGTCGTCGGGTCGCCGAGCAGGGAGAAGTGTTCAAGGAGGTCGAGCAGATGCAGGCAAGTCGAGTTTTAAAACACTCAGTTCCTTGACTTTTTCGCCAGTTCTTAGCAACAGTGATGGATTAGCCTGTAGTGCGGTTGACTACAGTTGATTGGAAAAAATAAAAATTTCTTGTCTTCCGGCATTCTTTAGTACTTCTACAGTATTCGATTTTGGGATCTACCAGGCATTTCTGAAATGTGTTTCATTAATAATGTTGTATTGTTCGTATTACAACACGATACTATTAATACATACTGTATATCATATATTTGCGTATATCGTTCTTATGTTTGAAGTGACTTAAATATATTTTTGAAATCATACCTTGCAATGAAGTCGATTTTCCATGACCTCCAGTCATTCCAGACACTTGATTTTCAACTAGGATAAATTATACTACTCTTCGCATCTGATAATGTCGTCGCCCAATTTCTTGACTTCTGCTTCCAGATCCAAATCGCTGAAGAGCTCGGCGAGTCCGAAGAACCGCAAGTGATGGAGGATTCGTGTGCACCTGAAAGTGTAGAAGAACCTGCTGCACCGGAAATAACAGAGGAACCAATAACACTGGCCATCTTGGAGGAGAGGTTGGCTCCGGTCCTCGTGAAGGATCCAATTGCTACACACAACACACTTCAAGAACAACCTGTACCATCAAAGGTGCCGTGTGAATCGGTCGAGAATATGCAAGTGCAGACGATCACAATAGACGAGGACGGAGGTAAGTTGACTTCTTTCGATCATTTGTCACTTCTTTGGCAAGTTCATAAAGTAACGTCTAGCGCTTGTGGTATCAATGTCATTACCTTTAAAAGTGCATCGGGAATTTGTGTGATTTTGCCCAATTCATGGTTTGTGAATTTATATATCATATTAGTGCCTGCTTTTTCAATTTACGTCAAACACATTTGTACCTACAAGAACAAGTCAAGGTTTGCATTAATATAAATTTAGTATTCTAATTTATATTTAAAGTTTGTATCACGTAACCGAACCAAGTAGGACGTTCAACCAATTTCCACAGCTTTCCGATTATTCCAGGGCCTAAATAGTATTAGGCAGTTGATGGTTATTGTTATTACAGAAAGTGAAACTATGCCGAAGACAATTTCTTCATTCGATCCTGCCAGCCAACAAAATCCATTTGACGACAACTACCTTTGTAAGTAAACCTCGTCAGATTGTATGGTTTCCCCGTCTTCTCTGCGCATGCCATTACGGTTCATCCTTTTTAAGAAGACAAGGGTGCTCCATACCGGACAAGTTAGGTTACCCTTGTATTTTTGTTTGGTTACTTTTATTCTAGAATTTAATTTTTTCTAATAATTTAATCTGTTAATAATCTGTCATAATTTATTTGATTCCCCTCATGATTCCCCACAGTGCAGTTCGTTTCGCTCTTATGCATTTTCGAAGAATAATGCTGAAATTGATAATTTTCAAACGATTCCATTTCTACATATATGCTCTTTTAGATTGCATTGATTGCGACAAATTGCAGTTGGGCGATTGCCCAACACATGGTCCGCCCAGACGAATTCTAGACTCCATCGTAAGTATACAGGATGTCAAACGAGAGCTCAAGGTTCATTTGTACAAATTTATTGGAGATTAGCATTTTATTGGGCGCCTTTGATGACGGCGCTTGATATTTTTGGCCAATATTCAGAACATGTCTGTTTTGAATTTGTGTTTATGCCTTTACCGTGGTGAGGTGAACCTCAAATGTTACTTGCGTTCAAAATGTCGAAAATAGAAAATCTTCCCTTTGCTGAATCTTGTTAAAAGTATCATTTAGCTTGGGAATGGTCGAGAGGCCGACACGAGACAAATATCACTTGCTAGATTATTCATGCTTCTCTACTGGAGTTGGTTGATTCGAAACTACCATTTTTCAAGGTCTGCGATAGCGATCTTCAAAAATCGGTTAGCAGTCTTCCTCCAGGTCTGGAAATTGGTATGTCCTCGCAAAGTGAAGGCAAAGTATCACAGTGGAGTGGGGTGAGGGCCGATATGGACATCGAGCGAGGCGTCATGTTCGGCCCATTCAAGGGAAAGGTGGTACCAATGAACTCGACCGAAGCATTGGCCAGCATGCACTATTGGGTGGTAAGTGACCAATAAAAATTGGAATGTTCTTATTTCGCCTGCCATAGTAATAGAAGCCATTTTTATTCATGCTCTTCCTTTTTTTTTGCTTGTCATTTTAATTCGCTTTTTTAAAATTTTAAATTGCTTGATACATGCATGTTAAAATGACAAGTGGGTCAATTTATTTCCGTGTTTGTTGTGTTTTCTTGAACGTTTAAGCATGGATTATCAATTCATTTTTAGAAGATGTAGTTCAAGTTTTCCCGAAATATAAATATTTTCATTTAATCGTTTTTTTTATTCCTTCACTTGGTCATGCTCTTGTTCTTCTCACCAGATAATGAACAACGGCAAGCCTTCGCACATCGTGGATGCCAACGATATGAGCTCTGCCAATTGGCTTCGTTACGTCAATTTCGCCAACTCTCATTCACAAGGAAATATACGTGCCATTCAATACAAAGGGCACATCTTCTACCGAACCATCACGCACATCACCAAAGGCACGGAACTATTATTGGGCAATAACCATATGGTGTCCAAGGTTTTGCCGCCTTTAGTCCAGCAAGAGCCCTTTGTCTTGCTGCAACCACTCAACCAATGTGGTAAGCAGGTTGACAGGAGGACAATTTTATTGCACATGATTTGTTCTTGTCCAGATTTGTGAGGAAATACGTCCAACCTTCTGGCACGTCAAGATTAATTGTATAAGCGGGATGATCTCTAAAATTGAATTTAGTTGGCAAGGCCACTTTCATGACTAGAAAATTAGTTTTAAAAAATCTATAATTTATGTTTATTTTATGAACAAGATTTGCAAGCCCGAGTTAAAAAATGTTTGGGAGGTTGTCGGCCTGGTAATTTCACCTAGCCTAGGTTATCTAGGTAGGGATCTTGAACGTTGATCTATTTCGGTTTAATCGTTACATTTAAATAAGAAATTTTTAGAGTTCAGGAGTGTCTGCAGTTAAATGAAAAAATGGATATAACCCGTCAAAGCTCAGTTGGTGCTACTAATTAAATTTCCGGGTTCGATTATCTGCCCTGAGTCATGAAAATGTGCCCCTTGAATGGAGTTCAGGAGTAGAGTAGAGATACAGGATCTTTAATTCTAGATAATTTCTAGATACTAGATAATAAAATACTGGCGTCCAATATTTGTTCACATTACTCTGTTTTCAGTCAACACGGACCCTGTTGGTCGCAGCAATCAGTCCACTTGCGTCGTGCCATTCCGCCATCCCGTGCCAGCACATGGACCGCCTCGTCCCAACCTCGCCACGAGCGGGGTATCTCCCAACACCTCCCTTACCACTACTAGACTGGCCCCACCGGCAACCGTGCAACCAATCGGCCCCTTGACCAAGAAACTCTGTCACGTCTGCGGCCTGGTGGTCCAATCCGAACAGGAGCTTGTCTTCCACCACCAGGTGGCTCACGGCCTGGAACCCTTCTATAAGTGCGCTAACTGCCAGCTCACCTTTCGTACCTATTTCCTCATGTGCGCGCACGCCTCCGAACAACACAACGTCAAACTAAGCCTATCCTGCGAGATGTGTCACTGCGCCTATTCCGACCACAATGAACTCCTCAAACATTTTCAACAAGAGCACGCCGGCAACTCGGGTGCGCCGCAAATGCAGGCGAGGAGCAGACAACAACCGCCACCGCTGCCCTATCAGCAGACACTAAAGCGACGAGAGACCAATGCTATCATCCCGTCTAGCATCCGTGAGCTGGCGACAGGGTTATCTGACGTGCGACCGATACGTGTGGCCAGTTCGATCGCCGTCCCTGGTCCTCCAACGACCCAGTCGACGATGATCGCAGTGCCTCCCTCGATTCCCGCTTCCTTTTTCTGCGACGTGTGTATGAAGCCATTCACCAATCGCGCTGCGGTTCTAGAACACGTGCAAATCAAACACGGTATCAACAACTACAACCAGTCTTTCCCGTCGACGTCCGCCATCAGTGCGGCAGCGACGTCACCCTTGGTGACGGTGACTGTGTCGTCGCCGGCGGCACAACCATTGACGATTCCTTACAGGTGCATGGTGTGCATGGTCACTTTCTCCAGTCACGCAGACGCGCGCTCGCACCTGCATGGCATTCACGGCACGAACGATTTGGATTTGTTGTTACCGGCGTCTACTCGAGCCGTCGAGGCGCCGCCGGTCATACCGCCAGCGCCAGTTCAAACATTCATTGCCCCCGCAACTCCAGCTCCAACGAAAGACGGTCACATGACCTGCATTATTTGCCAGACCGTATTCATGAACAAGATCAACTATTTCGAACACCTGAAGACAAGACACCATGTTTATAGCAACGGCAACATCATCAAGTACCCATGCCGGATGTGTTGTCAGGAGTTCCAGTCTATGCAATGCCTAGCCTCTCACGCTTGCCACAAGATTCAGGCGAACATTGAAACGTAAGTGAGCGTTCAAATTTGTCTAAGATTTCAGTTAAATTTGACCTAATTCAGCCATTCTCCGCTGGTCTTGTGGATAGGAACTTGTACACAAATTTTATCATTGAATCAAGTAAATTTGTGAACAAAATGAAAATAAAAATGATGTTAAAAGGAAAATGAATAAACATTAATGAAGTGAAAGTGAAAGACATCAATGAAAATAATAAAGTGAAAATAAAATTTAGAATATCAACCTTCTTTCTAAATGCATGACTTGTAGAAGGCGCAAGGCTATATATGCTCGAGGATAAATTCGGGTTGGGCCAGCTTGTGGTCTCAAGTTAATCGTCATACCGTTCTTGTGACTAAATCTTGAAAGATGAAATTTGTCTAGATATTTCAATCCTATTCTAGGCAGGTGAATCACACGCAAGCCCCTCCACTCACTCAAGAGATTTATCCCAGGCTGTCGACAAGACCAACGCAACAATGGAACACGGTACAAAACTCGAACACACAAGTAGGTGCTCAAGCTGTATCCAATTTAAAACTTGTGTGATGAAATCACGGAACACTTTCCTTCCATCTGAAGATCTGAAACTTACCCTTGTTTCACAGATGATGCGCGTTCCTGAAGCCACATTCATCCCTGAGCAATCGCTCGAGAAGTGTGGATCCGTCCAAATTGCCCGAGTTGAACAGGTGCCACAGCAAGGATGGACTCCTCCCCAGATCACGGGCAATCAGATGGACCAGAACATTATTGTTCTTGAATAATGCGTTCTTTATAAGAAAACGGTAATTTCCTATATAACACCATGCCTAATGTGAGGCTGCATGAGCTTTAAAAATTATTTGCAAGACAATTTGTTTATTTTTCTTCAAGGCGCAATAGATTATGAAATGTCTTGAGATGGAGGAATTGTTAATCCAAAAATCACCTCATTATCGCCATATATACATCTTAAGTATATCTAGTAGGAGGGGGGGATATTCCATCTTTCTTTGGATTTTTAAATTTTTTTAACTGATGTATAATTAAGAGTAATTGTGTAGTGTTACATGCAGGCATACTGTTGCATTTGCATTTGAAAGACTAGAAGGCCTACAATATATTTACGCCCTATATCGTGCAATATCTATTTGAGCAAGTCGTGTCTAATACTTTAAATATATATATTTTTAATAAGTAACTTTGATCACTAATGTGAACCGCTTATTATTGTGACCTTGGCATGTGCAGTATTTTCTTTGTCATTTTGATGTTTTTTTAAAGAAATGTCGATAATTGGCTAATTTGTTCATGTTCTACATGCTCGAGATGGACAGTGAGCATGAATAAATTTGAAACGGTCAATTCATGAGAATATATAATATTTTTTATTAAGATCAATAATTTTATCTTGAACTGGTCAAGTTCGCTATGATTTTACTACTGTTCTGACATTGCAAGTAAGACTCCTGTACCATATTATACATGGAGTATCATTATATAATCAATCGCATATACAATTACTATGCATTACATGTCCACTTTCTCCTGTGTGGTATTCCAGATTTTCTTAAACTGTCTTTACAAGTTCTGCCATTATAAATTCATCTAGGCAAGACGTGCCTCAAATGAATAATATTACATTTTAATTGTCACGTGTGGTACCAATATGAAAATATTTTTTTAAAATACGTGCTTTTTCACTTTAAAAATACTTGATTAATCTTTTATCCAGTCAAAAGCGCCGACACATGTCTCATTCATTTTCTTGAGAAGTAAGATGGCACGAACACAGGTGACTCCTGACGGCCCAGAGTCCAAGTGCGGGATCACAAGCTGGGAAAGTCTCCTTGGCAACAGGTCGCACACTTTTTAGAGCTCGGGATCACGCACGACCATGTATCTGAGCATTCTGAAGTCTTCCGGTTTGCGTGTGCAACTTGGGCCACGGATATATATCCCAGTCAGGAAGATGAAAATAAATTTGACTTAAACGAGTGCAAGAAGAATGTATAGGGCTTGAACAGGAAGGGTGAAAATCCAATCCCATCTTGTTTCACACGATTTGCGTATAATCTGGAGTAGTTGTGCATTTTGGCCACCTGACATGTTCCGTCTTTCGGAATTTCGACATGTTTGGCCAGTTGGGCAATCAAGTTTAACAAGCTCAAGATAAAATTGTAATTGTTTGGAGGAAGGTAGGTACGCTTTGTCTCCATACCCAATTGTGTCTTGCACAATTCATGAAAGCAGTAATATTTCAATCAAATTCTGGCCCTCTCCCGAAGGTAGGTACGCTTGCCCAATTGTGTCCTGCACAATTCATGAAAGCAGTAATATTTCAATCAAATTCTGGCCCTCCCAAGACTAGAAGTTGGCGAAAGTGAATAATTTATAGGTGAATTTATTTTTTGTAAGAGAATGAGGCGAAATTGCTTGGTTCTTGTATATATATATATTCAGAGTCCTTTCAATTATTCCTCACCATTTTCATTTTAACCACCGGATAAAGGATGTAAATTAGTTAAGATAAGCCGAAATTATTAAGTGCTGAATGTCGGGGTTGGGCTAGCTTGCCGGGAAGGGAGACGCTTGAGAGATTCTCATGTAAGCTCGCATGTGGAGGAGACAGTCTTAAAATGATGTCGAAACATGAATGAAGTTGATGGCTCTGCCATGTTGAATTGACTAGCTACCCGGTTTCAGATGTCATGTCATGTCCGTATGTACAACCAGGGTTTCCGTTCAGAACCTCTCGCTCAAGCGGCTCTTCCACTTGCAAGCGCTCGCCTTTTCCAATAATCATTCCAATTGTAACATGGAGCCGCTCTAGCAAGACACGAGCCTGCTTGACCGTAGTTCCAGACACCGTTCCAACGACTCTTCGACATTCCTCTAGTACAACTGGCGACACCGATTTCGACACCTGCGCGAGATTGCCCCTCCCATTAAGGTTAAGTGAAGGGTGTTCCTCCACAGAGTCGCTAATTTGGGGCCTTTCAAGCAAATCATGCGCATGGTCCAGGTGGCCCCTGCTACGCATGTTAAAGTCACGTTCGATATTGAGTCGCCTGAGCAGGACGAAAGGACGCTTCGAGGTCGAATAATCCTCCGTGAGATGGTCACTTTTCTGTTCCAACTGATCCTCCAGTTTTTCGCCTTCCCAGGACCCGTCTAGTCGCTCGAGATGGACCGATGGGTTCATGGCGTTTCTATCTAGACCGGTCTCGCAAATTCCACGAGATTTCATCAGGCCAGCACTCTTGGGCGTGGCCTGCCCCTTATCCCCATTTTTCATCGCCTCCTTTCCACTAGCTCCTATTGACCCCCCAGTCACCACTTGGTGAGTTTTGTCGCCCCCATTTGACCCATGCAAACCCTCCTCACTTGAATCACTCCCAGACAACCTTGATCTTTCACGTCTAGTGAACGGAGGTTGGTCATCGTCCGGACACTGACTGGCTGGGCCGGCATGCAGCCAGATGCCATAGTGTTCACTACTTAATTGATGATCCCTCAATTCGGAGAACACCACAAATTTTTGTTCGCACTGGCTGCACATGTAGGAGACAAGCACGCAGTGAAATTTAAGGGCGTGTTGCTTGAGGTCAATATACTTATCAAACTTGTTCGCGCATAACGGGCACACGTGGCATCCCGGTTGATAGGCTCGGGTATCTTGTCGCCAAGTCGTGCAGTTGAACTTGTTTCTATGACCGGCTTCAATGGACGTGTTGTTCAAATCTTTGGCCATACTTAATGGTCTAAAATAATTTTTAACTCCCAGATGCTTTTCACTGTTCTGGTGCGAAATCAGGCCCTTGTAATTTTGAAAAGCTTGCCTGCACGTCCAACACATGAGCAACGCTCGCCTACCATGACATCTCATTGTGTGATAATTTAGTTGGTTATGTCCGCAAAAAGTGGGGGAAAAGTTACAGAAGGGACATTTTCCGTGGCTTCTTCGGTATTCCGTGATCACCTCTTTAAACGAAGAGTGATCGGTGATGATCGAATTTTTCAGGCAACTCATTGAATTCTTCGGGTCCAAATCTTCATCTACCGCGAGCCGTACCAGTCTGACGTAGGGTGACTTATACCGTGGCTTAATCAAGATATTACTCGCATCGCGTCTCTCCGAAACACGTTCAATCGTAGCATCCTCTTTCCATTGGGCACCTCTTGCCCTGTCTGCGTTCACTCCAGCTGACTCCTCGCTAGCCAAGAGAGAACTCGTGCGTGGCCAACTTGGGTCCTCGTTCAGAAGCACCACCACAGGATTCAGTTGAAAATTAGGTGGAGATTTCACATGCACAACTTTGTCGGGATTGATAGTCACATGCTGTGATTCGTCTAGCTTGGTCCGAGGCCGACCACTGATTCCACTCTTCTTCCTGACACCTCCCTTGACCTTGTTGACGCAATTTTGAATCGCCAAGGACTCATTTGGTTGAACTAGCGGTAAAACATGAGCCACATCATTAGGAAATTACTGCAATTTTTAAAGCCACAAGAGTCATGCCAATTTTTAAAATCCCTAAAATAATTACAGGTTTCCCATTTTTCAGAATGTAACGCAGGTTAGCTAATTTTACATCTTATTGGCAAAAATATTTCTAAACATTAGAAATCTTCTTGCAAACAAGATAAGGAATCGAGATTGTCCATTTTCATACAGAAAGACAAGACCATGGACAAGACATTTTCAACTTCTCACCTCTACCCTGTAACCCCCCTCTTCCATCAATGAAAACAAGATACAAGAAATAGAATAGAAATGCCAGGATCATGCGACCTCTTCATGCCATTTACAAAGAGCTCGTCAACTTACCAGTATGACCGTCTGGTCCAACCAGTTTCCGGACCGTTCCCTTGTGCCCCGAATCCACATGGTGAGCCAATATCTTGGCATAGACTTTAAACTCTTTGCAGCATGTTTGACAAGTGTATGTAGTGGTGACACCGTGACTCTTTGATTCGTGACTCCGCAACTCTCCAGTCTTCCGGAATGTCGCTGGGCACACGCTGCACTTGAGTGGTCGCAGCCGATCCGTCCTATTCATTAACGATCCCAGGACTTCTTTCTTGGGCGCACGTCCAGTCGCCGTCTGGATGCTCTTGGCGACGTCGGCATCGGGTTCGACACGAATTCTCTCCCTTCCCTTGTGACCGGAGGTCTTCTGATGAGCAATTATCTCGCGAAAGAAATCAAATTTAAGTTGGCACTGATCGCATCCATAGACGACGCTAATGCCGTGCTTGAGAAACTCATGATCAATGAGGTGGCCCCGATGTTTCAAGGTGTCACCACAGATTTCGCACCGGAACCGCTTGGATTGTTCCTCATCAGTCAAATAGCGTTTCTGAAAACACAAATTAAAAAATCATTACAAACCGTTGTACGAAGCGTAGACTTTGGAATAATACTCTGTATACATGTATTAATTCCAAGCTCAAGGTTTTCACTTTCTTTACATGTTAATGGAGATATTCGATAAGATGAACTTGTACATTAATTTTAACCATGCTTCAAGGTGATGATGAATTCACTGAAGTGACGGGTCACAACAGGAAGATTCTGTACCCCTCAGTGCTTAGGCACTATGTGAGAG
>JAQGBY010002265.1:0-23955 GCA_034698785.1 Mycogona germanica
TTGTAATTTTCCTTCATAGGTGGCGTTGCTGTTGCTTAAAAAGAGAAATATATTCGTCTTAGGAAACAGCAACGCCAGCTATGAAGGAAAATTACAGGTTCGTTTCAAGGAAAATGAAACTTCAATTCGAATGCAGGTCAGTCGAACTTGTATTTTGTTACACTAGGTGGCGCTTATATGTTTTCAAACGAATTTGTAACAGCGTCACCTAGTATGACAAAATACAAGTTTGTTTGACATGAATTCGAATTGTAGTTTCATTTTCCTTGAATCGAACTTGTATTCTATCTTCATTGGTGGCGTTGCTATTTCATAAAAAAGAGAAATATATTCATCTTAGGAAACAGCAACGCCATCTATGAAGATAAAATACAATTTTGATTCAAGGAAAATGAAACTACAATTCAAATGCATGCCAATCGAACTCGTATTTTGTTACAATAGGTGGCGATTATATGTCTATATGTTATAAGCAGCGCCACCTAGTGTGACAAAATACAAGTTTGTTTGACATGCATTCGAATTGTAGTTTCATTTTCCTTGAATCGAACTTGTATTCTAGCTTCATTGGTGGCGTTGCTATTTCTTCAAAATGAGAAATATATTCATCTTAGGAAACAGCAACGCCATCTATGAAGATAAAATACAATTTTGATTCAAGGAAAATGAAACTACAATTCAAATACATGCCAATCGAACTCGTATTTTGCTACAATAGGTGGCGATTATATGTCTTCAAATGTATTTCTAGCAGCGCCACCTAGTGTGACAAAATACAAGTTTGTTTGACATGCATTTGAATTGTAGTTTCATTTTCCTTGAATCGAACTTGTATTTTATCTTCATAGGTGGCGTTGCTGCTTCCTAAGACGAATATATTTTTTCTTTTTAATAAACAGCAACGATACCTATGAAGGATTATTACAAGTTCGATTCAAGGAAAAAGATACTACAATTCGAATGCATGTCAATCGAACTTGTAATTTTCCTTCCTAGGTGGCGTTGCTGTTTCTTAAAAAAGAGATATATGCTCATCTTAGGAAACAGCAGCGCCACCTTAGAAGATAAAATACAATTTCGATTCAATGAAATCGATGAAACTACATACAAAACACATACAAATCACAAGTCACAAAATCAATATGCTTATTAATAAAAATTTAATCAACAGAGACGAAATGATTGAAATACAAAATACACAATAAACAGTATACTCATACTGTAATGCTGATACAATAAAGAAAAGTGTAAGGATGTTTTACAAAAATAATTAAATTCAAACATCTAAGAGAAAAAAAAAAAAGGGAAAAAAAAAAATAACATTAATGTTAGTTTCTAATATCAACGAAAATGCGCACTAGATATATTAACATAACTAAATAAATAAAGTAAATAATAACTAATTAACTTTTTTTTTTTTTACAAAATAAAATAAAATAAAATAATAAAATAAAGAAAAAAAAAAAATACAAAAAATAAAAGAAAAAAAGAAAAAAAAAAAACTTAACTCACCCAAAAACGACAACAATGCAGCTACTGCGAACTTGTAGATGGTAAAGTCAAATCGGAAGCCGGATCTGGGAGAAAAAAAAAAAAAAAAAAAAAAATTAGTAAAGTGAAGCAACAAGGGATAAATCAATAATTTAACGAAAATATGTAGGAAAAATAAAAAACTCACCATGAGGCTTCAAAATTCGTATGTACGTTGTTAGCTTCAATCCAGAAGTCTTCTCCAAGGTATGCTTATTGTGGGCCTCAGTTCTAAGAGAAAAAAAAAAAAACAAAAAAATAAAAAAAAAAATGAGTACATGAATAAATACAATGTTGAAAGTAGAAAAATGAACATACAAAGTAATTTGCCTAGTACTAAATATACTAAAACATAAAATGTAAAATTTGTCACAGGGAAAAATAAAATAAATAAAAAAACTCGAACATACCTTATCAAATGCATTATTTTTTCTGCATCATTTTTGAGTTCAGGATAGTCGTTGACATCCTTCAAGGGAAGAAATCCATCCCCAACACCAAGAGGATGGTGTTTAATTGTAAATGATGGTTTGTTTGGTGACCTTGTCACCTTACCATCTTTACTACAATACTCAAACCATGTTTGAGTGATTGTTTTAGTTATGCGAGTTATGGTCTTGTATTTGAGGTCTGCCTTTCTTTGCAGTTTCCTAAAAATAACCATCTGCATGAAGGCTCGCTGTAATGATTTTTTTAAAATATCACTACATTTAAAATTAATTTTAGAAGACTGATCTTTCCCTTCTTTAATATATAGTTTTTGTTTAAGATTGAATACTGGCTTATGCATTCTAATGAGTTTGTCGCTAGAATACACTGAAATTTGTTTAACTTTTAAAGTTACACTCTTCATGGACTCTTTTCTAGTGCCCTCCATGTTTAAGTTAAGAAAATATAATAAATATATTATAGACCAAAGTGTCTTTATATACTCTGACTTCAGAACCAAAATTAAGGGTTTCTACCAATCCCAGAACACAGATATTTTGTAGACCAGTAAGAATGCAACCCTTTGCAAACATCTGGAAAAGGGAAAACATATGTTAAACTAATTCAGTAAAGAATATTCTGGAAACTAGTGCCTCTCCCTCTGATTGTATAGGGGGAGCTCTAAAAGAAAATGAGGGAGTGAGTGTGAGAACTCAAAGAAGAAGGATGTTGAAACAATGAAAAGATGGTGACAATGTTGAAGAAGGGGGAAATTATTTCAGTAGTCACAGAGTCTTTGTTGGGGGGAAGATAATTGTATGTTAGCAAAATCCAGTAAAGAATATTCTGGAAACTACTATCTAACCCCTCTGACAGTAAAAAGGGTGAGCTCTCAAGGAAGCAGGATGTTGAAACAATGAAAAGCTGGTACCCTCAAGAATGTTGAAGAAGGGGGAAATTATTTTAGCAGTCACTGAGTCTTTGGGGGGAGGGGGAGAGGGGGGAAGAAAAAATTGTATGTTAGCAAAATCCAGTAAAGAATATTCTGGAAAACAGCTATCTAACCCTCTGACAGTAAAAAGGGTGAGCTCTCAAGGAAGCAGGATGTTAAAACAATGAAAAGCTGGTAACCTCAAGAATGTTGAAGAAGGGGAAAATTATTTTAGTATTCACAGAATCTTAACTGGGGGAGAAAAAAATTTATGATAGCAAAATCCAGTAAAGAATATTCTGGAAACTACTAACTAACCCTCTGACAGCAAAGTAGGGTGAGCTCTCAAAAGAAGCAGGATGTTGAAACAATTAGTATCTAGCAACATCAAGAATGTTGAAGAAGGGGGAAATTATTTTAGTACTCACAGAATCTTAGCTTAGGGAGAAAAAATTTTATGATAGCAAAATCCAATAAAGAATATTCTGGAAACTACTAGCTAACCCTCTGACAGTAAAGAATGGTGAGCTAAAAAAAAAACCAGGATATTGAAACAATTAAAACATGGTGATCCCAAGAATGTTGAAAAAGTAGTAAAATATTTTAATACTCAAAGTGTTTTTGCTGTATGAGAAAGAATTGTATGGTAGCAAAATCCAGTAAAGAATATTCTGGAAAACTACTATCTAACCATCTGTGAGTAAAGAAGGGAGAACTCTCAAAGAAGCAGGATGTTGAAACAAATAAAACCTGGTGATCTCAAGATTAATGGAAAATTTTTGAAATTAATTTTAATACTCAAAGAGTATTTGTTGGGGGAGAAAAATAGTATGTGGACAAATTCCAGTAAAGAATATTCTGGAAACTACTATCTATCCCTCTAGCAGTAAAGAAGGGTGAGCTCTCGAGGAAGCAGAATGTTGAAACAATGAAAAACTGGAGACCTCAAAAATGTTGAAGGGGGAAATTATTTTAGTGCTCACAGAGTTCTTATTTGTGGGGAGAAAAAAATTGTATGTTAGGAAAATCCAGTAAAGAATATTCTGGAAACTACTATCTGTCCCTCTAGCAGTAAAGAAGGGTGAGATTTCAAGGAAGCAGGATGGTGAAACAATTAGAAGCTAGCAACCTCAAGAATGTTGATGAAGGGGGAAATTATTTTAGCACTCACAGAGGCTTGACTAGGGGAGAAAAAAATTGTATGTTAGGAAAATCCAGTAAAGAATATTCTGGAAACTACTATCTGACCCTCTAGCAGTAAAGAAGGGTGAGATTTCAAGGAAGCAGGATGGTGAAACAATTAGAAGCTAGCAACCTCAAGAATGTTGATGAAGGGGGAAATTATTTTAGCACTCACAGAGGCTTGACTAGGGGAGAAAAAAATTGTATGTTAGGAAAATCCAGTAAAGAATATTCTGGAAACTACTATCTGACCCTCTAGCAGTAAAGAAGGGTGAGATCTCAAGGAAGCAGGATGTTGAAACAATGAGAAGCTTGAGATCTAATGAATGCTGAAGGAGGGGGTAATTATTTTAGAAGTCACAGAGGCTTGACTAGGGGAGAAAAAAATTGTATGTTAGGAAAATCCAGTAAAGAATATTCTGGAAACTGCTATCTGACCCTCTAGCAGTAAAGAAGGGTGAGATCTCAAGGAAGCAGGATGTTGAAACAATGAGAAGCTTGAGATCTAATGAATGCTGAAGGGGGGGGGGGGTAATTATTTTAGAAGTCACAGAGTCTGTGTAGGGTAGGAATAACTGGTGACCTCAAACAGGATGGAAAAGGGGGAAAATGTTTATACAACTTACAGAGTCTATGAAAGAAAAATAGAATGTTGGTCTGTATGTTTGTTTCAATCCCATAATGCATCTTGGTTATTTGTAAAAAATCATATAAATAGAGCCATACAACAACTGAAAAAAACACACACTCTAGCTGTTGACTGTAGAAGAGTTTATATTTTGCAAAGTCAGTGTTGCTGCATCTCAAGTGGTAAGTGTATAAAGAAACCTATCTTAATTAAACATATAAGTTAATTTATGAAAAGTTTTAGCTTAAAGTATCATAAGCAATGTCAATTATATATATATATTTAAATGTATATTATAGATTTGAAGAATATTCAACTGATTCAAATGGCTGATACAATTTATGAGAGTGATGAAGAATGTTCATTCGATCAAATAAGTAAGTGATAATATATATAGAAATAAAATGTTAATTGTTTATGTGTTTTATTTTTTTTTTTTTTCTTGGAACTATTAACTTCAATAAGTAAGTTACTTAATATGATCAATATATCTTTATAGAAGACCACATGTTTCCCCCCCAGAAACCATCAAAATTGATGAAAAGGAAATCAAGAATTGATGGAGTAATACAACCTATGAAAAAAAGACAGCTGTTTGTTGAGGAAAAAGCAACATCAAGCCACACATTAACACAACAGGAAAAATTGGAAGATAAGAAAACCAACTGGAAGAAAGTAGATGGTGGACCACCTTCCAAATCAATTGATGAGAAAAAACCATGGATTACTCATGAGAAATTTTCTCTAGGATATAGATTTAATGCAAACGTGGTAAGCTTCGATAATTCTTTTTTTTGTGATATTCGCAAATTCTCAGGATCTGTTTATTCCAGAGGAGTATGTATTCCATCTGCAAGGCTACCATTTTTTATTCATGCTATAAATTCATTGCCAAATGCTGTAAAGGAAGGAGCATATGAAGCTCCAAATCATAAAAGTAAGGCTGAGAGCTGGCTCAAAGGAGATGATAATAATGTTAAAAGTGAGAGTGACATTGAGTGCAACTATCAAATTGACTTAGGTGGTGATTGGGTTGTTCGTCTGGTAGAAGATTTAACCAACAAAAATCATTATATAGATATTAGGAAATTGAAAACTGAAAAAGGAGTTTGTCTGCCTTTAGATACTCTTCCTAAACTCATAGAATATGTAAGTCTTCTAGTGGGAATGCTGGAAAAAGCTGGGTTTCAATTTGAGTAGGTGAAATATTCACGAGGAAAAACAAAATTTGGTTTTGGCTTATTGGGGTGATATTTATAAAATTGAAAATGAATTACTGCTTTTTTTGTAGCATTCAGTTTACCTCCAAAAAAGACTATCAAAGTCATTATTTTGTTAAACATGTGAAAGGAAACACAAATCAACTAAATGGTGGATTTGTTATGAAAGAGAAATGCTCAATATGTAATGCTAAATTTAAAAATAAACAGGAGTTGAAATCGCATCATACAATAAATCACAATAATGATAATTCAAAGTTCAAACTAATAAGAGTATCATTTGATGGAACTGTTTCTGAATATACATTTCAAGAATATGATGAAAACATTATTGATCCTCATGTTTTTTATCAACAGTATCATTCAAAGTTCACAAAGTTTTTAAGAGAGATGGTAGAAGCTAAAAAGCGAATTAAATTTCAAATTTGTATAGTCATTGAGTTTCGAAAGATAAGACATGATGCTGATGACATCTCTAGAATTAATTATATCTTTACATCTGCATATTTCAAAAGTAATATGATGCTATGCATGAATGATGCGCAAATTGAAGATGAATTAGATTTAGCCATTACCAAAATTAGTAATAGTATATCTGTTTACATCAATAATGGATCAGGATGGGTGATAGTTAGAATTAAATGTGTAGACTTGAAAATAATGAAATATGCTCCATATTATGGTGGATGTAAAAAATATAAGATCAATGAACAACTAAGGAGAAAAAAATGTATACTGGATATAAAATCTAAAGATAACAAATGTTTTTTATGGTCTATAATAGCTGGAATTCACCCAAGTAAAAGTAATAGATGTAGGAAGAGACAATATGAAAAATATATGGATATGATGAAACATGATATGTTGTCATATCCAGTAAAAGTAAATTCAATTAAAAGCTTTGAAACATTAAATGAACTGAAAATTAACATTTTTATATATGACAATAATGTTGTATCCCCCCTACGTCTAAGCAATCAAGTCAACATGAAAGAAATCAACTTGTTGTTATCAGATGAGCATTATTATTTAATTACGAACATAAATAGGTTGCTGTCTAAAAAGGGACTTCACAAAAAATTCTTTTGTTATAGATGTTGTCAAGGGTTTGCTTCAGATAAATCATTTAAAAAACACTCGGAATTGTGTTTATCACACAAACCAGCAAAGATTAATTTGCCAATAGAAGGTACAACAGAATCATATCTTAAATTTAAAGATTTTCAGAAGTCTATGAGATCACCATTTGTTGCCTATTTTGATTTTGAAAGTATTATACGAAGAATTCAATCTAATCCAACTAATTCAATCTAATCGATGGTTCGATATTATCGATAAATTATATACATCGATGGTTCGATATTATCGATAAATTATATACATCGATGGTTCGATATTATCGATAAATTATATACATTCGATATATCGATATATCGATTATCGATATATACTATCGATATATTATATATATTCGATATATGTTCGATGGTTCAGAAGATGGATGAGAACTGCAGTCTTGATGAGAGAGGTGATCCAGAGATGGGGATGATCTAGAGATGGGGGGCTATATACTACTCAGGGATGCCCTAGCTGGTTAATTCATTATCGACACAGTCGAATAACAAACATGGAGAAGAAATACGTTTCTTCTGCTCACCCTGTACAACTGAGCACCCGAGTCGTGGTGTCTCATGCCACACATAATGTAGGCTAGAAGCGGGTGGACTAGGTGGGTGGGGGTTTGGGAAGCCAACCGAGCGCGGCGTCTCGAGAAAAAGAAGTGCATTACATTCTCGAGAATTCTTCCCTCCCCTCCCCCACCCCACCCTTTTGTACGATTGTCAACAACGCTTCTTCTCCTCCCGAATTCGTCGCGCGCACACACAGTACTACTGTACAAGAGGACCCTAAGCACTGCTCACATACATCATGTGGAGGTGGGGGGCGGGGGGTGCAGTTGTTGAAAGAGGCTTTTCTACGCTCCTTGGATATATACTACACATTCAATTTGATGACTTTATTCATGACTGTGTGACATCTTTAATTCGTAATTCAACTGCTAGAGGGCGTGGAAGGGGGGTTGGGGTTGGTGGGAGGGGGGGATGAAATTGGGCGCGGGAAAACGGAACAAATGTTGGAAATGGCGCGCGCGTGTGCGCGCATGCCAAAACAAATAGAAAAAGACACGGAAAGCACACTTGTAGACACAAGGAATTGCTCACTGGGTGGTATGATATGGAAGAGGGGGGGGGGTGGTATATACATCCTGCCCCTCTAAGGCAAGTCATCTTCAAGTGGGGGATATATAGTGTGGGGGTGCGTTGCAGTGAGGGGTCGGGCTGAAAGGTTACGAGGCAATTTTAAAACAATGGTTCCTGGTTGTCGACGAAGGTAGTGTTTGGGAGGGGCAGGGACTGATGGGGGTGCAAGTGTCAATTGTCTAGTTTTGTGTGATTCACGGTGAGATGCAAATTAAAATACGGGGAGCATTTGCAAACGGCGAGCTCGGTTGCCGAATGACTAGAGACTTTTTCGTAACGTCTTCATTTGGGGAATTGGAAGACCGACACGCATTTTGTCGATCATTTACTTCATCCATTTGTCTTTATTGTTCGCTCAAAGTAACTGAATGCAGTGGCATTTAATGAAGATTATGGACTTAATGTGGACTTAATTATTGTTTCATTAAGTTATTCCAAGAACTTTGCATTTAAGAAATTGGAGAAATTGTTCGCTCAAAGTAACTGAATGCAGTGGAATTTAATGAAGATTATGGACTTAATGTGGACTTAATTATTGTTTCATTAAGTTATTACAAGAACTTTGCATTTAAGAAATTGGAGAATTGAACAAAGAATGAACATGAAATTTCGCTAATCGTTCGTGTCTAGAAGTTCACGTCATTCCGACTTGTAGGACGCCCCCTGGATGCAACCACCAGCACTATCGAGGACGCAAATTCTCGGTCGTTGTTTCTCTCGGAGGACTCCCGAGATCTCGCAGAAGCGACGAACCGAGAGAGAAAGAAGCATCGATGGATTCGAACTAGTTTTGCTTTGAAGCGTGCCGAACCATTTCTGGCGCGTTCCATCCGCGCACAAGAAAGTTTCATTTCCGGTGGCGCCTCTAGTGGCTAGACCTTTAACGATTCCGATCTTCGGAAAATTCTGCTGCATTAAATCGATATGAAATAATAGGTAAAATTTAAGATATTGCTGAAGAGCTTACTGTTAATCTTTGATTTTGTTTTCCTCATCTGAAACTTACTGCTTGGCACTAGCCAAAGTTTGCGGCAAAATCATAAAGCGAGGAAGTGTAAACTTCAAACACTGATATTTTGTGAACAACACAACATCAAGCCCCGAAAGAAGTTATTTCATCTATACATTTGCGACACTACATCCTGTCTAAATTTCACGGCGCTGCGTTGTGCCGTTTGTGAGTTTTCCAAGTGTTTGACATTTAATCATGAATCTGTTACCGGAGAAAATGTAATTTTTTTGGTAACCATCTCTTTTTCAAACTTCCAATGCAACGAATTTATTGATTCCGAGCAAACAAGTTTGAAATTGACTCGATGTCTTCTAACCCCGAACGATGAGCCCAGACTCGTACCTTTTACCCCCTCCACTTTCTTCATCCCCATCCCCCTCTCCTCCTCCTCCTCTCCCGTTTCCCTCCCCCTTTCTCCTCCTTATATGTGGGATGCCAGCGCGGATTTAAACGACTTTACCGAGACAAGTAAATCTGGGCGAAAAACGACAATTACAGTTCTACATCGGTGACGCGAGCGACTCGACGCCGACAGCGTGTCGTTCTATTTACCAGAGAGCGATCTCAGTCGCTCTTCAGTTCTCAAGTCTCCTTCTCTTTCTCTCGCCACTCCTCGCCCAACAACCCCCGCATTGCATTACATTTCAATTCCCATCAGATCAGTTCGCTGAAATCACAAACGAAAATGCCGTCTTCCATCTCTTTCCCTCCGCGCCTCCACTCTCTCCATAAATGCAGGTGCACAATCTGCACCCTCCATAAACATTCGGCATGCGTGACGTCACCCAATAAACTTAGTGATTTTTAAAAATCACGGTGAATGTTGGTAGGACGTTTTGGAGTTTAGAAGAATACAGATGTTGATTCCTAAGGGGGGGGTTGATGGTGAACTCTGATAAATTTTGAAATCCTTAATTGTGAATTGAGTTTAATAGCTACCGGGATCCGAACACCGGGTCTTTGATTTAGGCGGTACTGCAGTGTTCAAACCCAGTCTACAAAACATTCAATCCATCTTAAGGTAGAGTTTCCGTGATTAGGTATCTTCATTTTTAGCAATTATCGATTTAAAATTAATCGATCGGCTTCTCAGTCCGGATGTGTCCCCGGTTCTCTTTACGATTTTCAAAAGATTAAAATGAGCATACAACGCAACGCAACACAAAATCTTCCATATGCATACTGTAGAAAAAACGAAATCCCGATTTCGTTGTCATTCTACATTGCGTATAACAATCCACATCCCGTCCACAGTTGCGAGCAAAATGTGATTCGATAGTCATCCATCGGCTACGAAGTTTCCGCGTTGAACGCGCACCTATAAACGGTGCTACGTCTTGTCCCGAGCCTCCCCTCCATCCGCCCCCAACCTCCCCGCTCTGCCAAAGAGAAAACAATTGTTGTTGTTTTAGCATCCAACAACATTTATGTCTCCGAGCCATGTTGACAATCCAACGCCCCCTGTGCACTTACAACCTCCAGAGAGAAAAGCGAATCAGGATTGGTTTTTGTGAAAAAGGGCGACGTCGACTCGTTCCTGAGAATGCGCGCTCTTTCTCTCTGAAATAAAGTGAAATTGACGTTTGTCTGACGCCCGGCTTCATCCTCCTGAGCACTTCCGGTTTAGAGCACTTCAAAACAGAGATCCGATGGTGGGGGTTGAGCGGAGAGAACTGATTCTTAGGTGAGAGGCGACATTTCGCCACCATTGACCACTGGCTCGATTCCCGACCGATACCTCCTCTTTTTTTCTGACGATAAAATTCCTACGTGTACTTTCCTAAGGAATGGAAGTAAAGCCGCAGGACCCGTGCCTGCACGGGTTCGGGATCACGTTAAAGATCCCTACCTAGGTATCCTGGGATAGGGAAGATTACCAGGTCACCACCCTTGGGTAGGTTTTGGGTAACCAGAAAAGACTGATAAAGCCCTAAACATACAGAGATGTTAAGGTGACATTTAATGTTTGGTCAGGAAATCTGATTCAAACACCGGTTTTCTTTTAGCTATTTGTTAAGGAGACGGTCGCCAAGCGTTTTCGCCCGAGTATCTGCCAGGAGCCAGGATCTGCAATATCGTTTCCCCGCAGCACACGCGAGCCTGCTGTGTTTCGAGATGGGGTATGCGGTCGGGGGCAGCAGCGGCCACGAAACACAAAACGTCACAGCTTGCGTCAGTGCGTGCGGAGAGTCAAAAACATCATTTTCGTGTTGGTTATGGCGGACCCTCGGATTTGAATCGCCGATTATTTGAATATACGGCTGCAGAAAACGGCTCCTCGACGCGATATCGTCATTTTCGACGATAGGATATGGTGGCGTGGTGGTTTTGTGGACGGACGATTTTCAATCACCCCTTTCCTCCCCCTGCCCAACACCATAAGGTGCGTGGGACCTTGTTGTCCAACGAAAAGGGGTTGCAACAGCTGGGAAACCCCTACTGTTTATCGCCTCCGCCACCTCTCACTTCTGCCAACACCTAATTTCGTCCCCTAAAGGATTATATCGATGCAAGTGGGCATGATTTTTAGGTCTTGACCACACATTTTTTGCTTTTATACTTTTATATCTTGACTTATTAAAAAATCCCACATTTAATATGCTTTGCATATTGATAATGACCATATAATAAATTTGTAGATAAATTAAAATACCTTTTAGAAACGAATAAGATTTTATTTTATATCTACTGTAAAATATATTGCATTCAATAAATTTCACCTACAGAAGAATTACAGTATTTAGTTCATAAAATCTGTTGGTAGCGTATGGAAACGATTTTAATTTAAAAAAAAATTGGGTTCACATTAAAATTTAAAAAAATCAAATAAAAATTGGTTAAATAAACATTTGACAATTAAAATCACATTAAAGCAAAATAAAATAAATAGGACTAAGACGTCCTATTGTGCCCGGGACTGTGCCGGACGAGAAAAGACAAACAAGAGTCATAGAGTTCAACATAGAATTATTCATACAATAAATAATAGTAAAAATAAATAAAAATTTCTGTGGAATTCTTGTCTAATCGTTTAAATGTGGCTTTAAAAAAATGTGAAATAAAGAGGAAGTTGTGCCCGGGACAGCGGAACAACTAAACTAGTGAAACGTGAGAACTGACGATACGTCAGTTCCCAGTGTTATCCCAGTTAGTCAAGTTAATTCCACAGAAAATGCGTTTTTTGTAAATATAATTAGCAAAACAATTTTTTCATATTTAGCGAAAATCTAAATTGTCAATGTGAAAGTATAAGGTGATGCCAACGTTTCTAACCTAGCAATCCCGTACTCAGTTCTGCGTACACGCACATCTTCACATTCGTCCACCGATGAATCATTCCATTTGGTGATCGCAGCGCCACCCACCGACTCGGACCAACGGTGTCGGCAACACGCGACGACCAATGGGAAACCGGCATCCCGGTCGCTAATTATCTAATAAGGAGGTTGTATCTGGCGTCTTGTTCTTTTCTCCCCCCCCCTTACCCGTCCCGCCTTCCCCTCCACACCACCGCCACCCAACCGATCCGACAAGGCTCGTTCCAGGAACGCATACGGAACCGCCGCCCCTCTCACTCTCTCTCTCCGAAAGCGACTTTGCGGTTTTTCCAAACGGTTGCGCCGGCATCTTGTCGCGAGACGCCGACCGTAAAATTCTCCGCAACGCGCGGACGGTGGAAGTCTTATACGGTTACCGTCCACATCGCCATTCCACCGTCTCTCTCTCGGACGTCATATTTGTGGGCAAGTGTCCTCCGGAGACACACACACCCGGAAACCTGGACAGCAATTTCGTTGATTTGTCATCCAGATTTCACCTTTCCAAACCCCCCCCCCCCCCCCCCCAATTAGGAAGAACCCAGAAAAAATTACTCGTCACAGTTTTTGAGTTCAAAGTGGGCACGATTATTAAGACATCCGGAAATCTTCTAACGCCCAAACCGTCAGAACAGCCGCACCTAGGTGTACAGGAGGAGTTGTTTCAGGAGGACCTAAGGCGCGGCGGTTAGGCCTAGTTACAACTTTCTGTAAACCGCATCTAATGTTTTTTGTTCTACCGCTTCAGACCTTCACTGAACTACGTGTGTATCGTGATATTAAACGCAGGTGCTGTGCTAAGATACGATTTTTCGGCAAGACCAAAACATCTGATTCCGTGAACGATTTTTCGCCCTTATCCAACCTCAGAAAGGATCTTTTGAAAATGCTCATCAAGTTCCGAATTTATCCTCACCCGGAATAATCTTGACCACCGACGATTAGCAACAACTTTATACCTAAACCATGACGTGACTATCCATGAATCATAATTTGAAGCACAATTACAGTAGGTTTTGATTTTTAGTGGTCTTGTCAATATATTTTTTTGAAAATAATTTACGATACAACTTGTTGCGTTGCCCTTTCACGTTAGAAACATATTCGATTTAAAAATTGATGGTCATGGGGGTTGGTCGGTCGACCCTGTACACTCGTCGCAGGGCCGCAAACCATTATCCACGTAGCTGTGACGTCACGCAGTCCAGAGGCTCGCCCCGGCACTTAACACTTTGCGGCTAACCCGACCGCGGTCCATCACGAACCCCCCCCCCCCTCTCCCCATACTACACACTAGCCGGACCATGGATGACCATTGTCCGAACACGTACTCTGCGCGGTGGTTGCGGCGTGACCATATGGTCGTGACCACCCCTCTCCCATTACCTCCTCCTCCCCTCCCCCCTCCTCGTGTGTGCGGCCGTCCAGAACTGACCACGGCCGGGGTCATTAGCGGACCGCGTGCACCAATCAAAACACGATAGTTGACCAGGATTTCGAATATGGTCAGCATGAATACGAAATGGATGTCCACCGTTATGGCCACCATCGAAAGTGGGGGAACGATCCTCTTCACTGTACTTGCAAGCCCCGCCAATAAAGCAGGTTGAAGGCTTTTTGATACGATCGAAAATAATTTTAAGATCGAAGTTTAACTCATTGTTAATACATTTCATGTCGAACACTTTTCGAAAATGGCAAATGGTTTCTTAAAAAATATGAAACGATTTTAAGGACATTTGCAATCGATAATCAAAACTATTACGATTTCCAAAGCAATCCTAAACAACTCGCTCGTAAACCCCCAGTCTCAGTTCTCCCGAATAAAAAACAAATCTGGCAACACTGACGCGTAACCATGCCGCACCTCAAGCACGACCAAAAATATAATTTATACAAAGCCGACCCAGTGACAGAATACAAGCGATGGGCAAAGTGAGGCAAGGGGTTGTGGGGGGGGAGCGGATGGTGACGTCCTTCTCCACCCCCAACACCTCCCCCTTAGAGCGCCGAAGAGATGGTACAACTCCTCCCCTTCAGGTCCGGGTGCGTCTAGGCAGATATTCACCCTGGCGAAGGCAGGGGGTGGGGAGTTTGGTCCGCGCCGGAATAAATTCATTACAAGTCAATCAATTTCTCGTGGTCTTGGTAATAAATCAATCTGTCACGGGGCTCGATCGAGGGAGCGGAGCGCTCTCTCGCTCTTTATCTCGCCTCGTCCACGTCACTGCTGAGCGCTCTCTGCGACTTCAGATGACAGACATACAGACAAATACGTGAGACACAGATAGCTGAGAGAGAGAGAGAGTACGAGAGCGATGGATAAAAAATGACGACTCACCACCCTGGACAAGACATTGAATTCTGCGCCCCTTATATTTACAGTGAGCCCGGTTCCGCCCGTTTGTCCCAAGAAGGCACAAAGGAAGCCATTGTCCAAAGTCAGTTCTGTAATTTGATAAATAAGTTATTTGAGAGATTTCTTGCCGCGATTAATTTCCTTGATATAAGATAAGAAATGAAGACAAAGCAAAGATAAGAAAATTCGTAATTAGATAGAGAGAGCTAGATACTTTGACATTTTTGATGCACTGATTCAGATTTGTGTGATATTTTTGAAGTTTTCCTTTGTTAATTAAATGGATTTGTTATTGGAACAAATTTGCGACGACCATTTCGCAAACAGGTGCGCCCCACAAATGTGATATACGCCCTGGGCAGTCCCTCACATAACTGGTAGAGATTCCCCCCTCTGGAGAGAGGACGGCGGCTATCACCGTTGTCATCTAAAAAAACAAAAAGTCTTGCCCCTAGTATAGAGTGCCTAGTGTCAGGACAAACCTAACCAGAACCTAACAAAACAGATCTAACAGAAAATCCTGTAGTGACTACAGTGACTACAGTGAAAGGAGAAAAAACCCAGGAATTATATACAGGGTGGTATTCTCGAAATTGAAATACGATAGGTTATTCCGAGTTTAATCCCTAAATTTATAATTTAGCAAAGCAGTATCTCAAACCTTTCATCAGATTCATTTTCGATTTATTTTATTTAGTTTCGAGTGCCACCTAAGTCTGCAGGAGTTCATTGGTATAAATGGTAAAGAAAATTAGAATATTTGATTCTGGGGAAATTCTAGAAAATCCAAGATTAATAATTCATCCTACATCATACACAATTTTCTTGTATTTCTTACTGCTGCTAAAACAGAAAAACAATTTTTTTAGGAAGGAGATTGGCAGCTATCTTTGGTCTAACCGTTTACTTCTTTGGTGGAAGCGATCGAGACGTAGTCACACAGCTGTAATAATAATAAAATGTTTGTTAAAGTTAAACGCGAGAAAAAAGACAAGCTATCACCATAAGCGTTTCACCCTTCTCCCCCCCCCACCCTGCCATTCCTCCATAGCTCCACCAACCGTATAGGCCCCGCATATTCAAAGTACAATTGCTTCGAAATAAATCATAGGTTTGACAGAAAGCTTTCAACGCCACTAAGTCTGATGAAATCTTTTTTTTTTGTGATTTTCTTTTGCGTACTGTTTTTTTTACTTCTTCCTCTATACGTCCTCCTATATCGAACCAACAACAAAAAAATACGGGTTTGATGTATAGTATAATTTGGTGGCGCCAAATACAGGGTGCGAACTGTGTGCCTCAGCTTGGCTAATACAGAAAATATTTCAAATTCGCACGTTTTCACAAAGGCTCCGTCACGTTGTGACGTTCGTTTGAAATAAATGTAAACTAGATGCTAAATAAATGTTTTAAAAAATTTAATTCTAGTATGATTTTAGAAAAAGAAACGCAATTTTTAAAACTTCTATTGATTAAGCAGCGAACAAAATTTTAATCATCAAATCATAAATAAAAACGTTCCGAATATCAGAAACTGTTAAGTAAATGTCCAAAAACGTTAACCTATTTTAATAGATTCAGTTAGAGAGCTTGGACGGCGGTTTTTGAAAAGAAAATCCAATATTGCACCAGTCCTTTCATTTCGCGGTAGACACCCTGTACGGGATTGCGAGTGTGTCGGCAGACTTGCTCATCCCATAATGCATTGGAAATGACAAAGAAACAAGCTTTTCACGGTCTGTCATACGCGGATCGGAACGACAAACCCCCAGCACAAGATGGATTGTTTTTTTGGCCGCCTTATTTCATCCAGAATATTTATCCTAATGGCTATGCAATTACACTTACGATTCTTACCAGACGCACAGTATATACATGTGCCCCAGTGTTGAGATTGGGGCAGGACTAGGGAAATTCGCAAAATCACTGTCAATATTTTAATTCGCATTGTGAGGGGGCAATAACGATAAATAGCAAGGTTGCAGGCACGAACCGCAGTAACGATTGATTTAAATAATTTCGACATCAATAAGACATACTAGTCAACTATATACAGAATAACTGCTTACTGATGGAAAATATTTGGTACCATTTCAAACTAGCATTTCGCGGGTTATATTCCCGGCACAGACCTCTGGAATTTTTTGGGCGAGAGAAATTCCAGCACTCACCTTTTATTGAACTGGAAGTATGAAGCAGATGCTGACGTCACTACCGTGAGCGAGGGCGGTCTCGAAACGACGTAGAAGTGAGGGGATCAGATCTGGCAGGTGGCGCCGTCTGATGGCGGGCGCATACACTGCTGCCCCAGTTTCTGGGCAATCACATGATGCGCCGGTCAGTTCTGTTTTATTAATTTGATGGTTATTGAACTGAGGAATATCGATTATATTCATAGTATGGTAGTGCGAGCGAGCAATTTAGAAAATATTTTACGACGGATCTTTTAGGACCGTCCCCATCACCCTGCGCCATCTAGTCTATCGCGAAAAATATAGGGCCCAATATGCACATGCATGTAAATCCTACGCCCTATGTATGTAATGGAATATGAGAGATACAGAGGGACGACTCAAAAACCCAGTGTGTGCTCAAATCGCACTGCACCACGATTTTTCCGTTTGACATTTGAAAGAAATGTTCATCCATCTTCGATTGTAATTTGTAAATTAAATTATGAGCGAGCATTGGTGGCTGGCTGTTGGAGACCGGGGGGGGTGGAGAAGAGGGTACAGAAATTAATGGCAATCCCTTATCTACCCCTTCCCGCTCCTGTGTATCACCACCACTATTCCCATCCCCCTCCCCCTGGAGCAGCGGGGGAGACGGAGAGAGGAGAGATGAAATGAGAAAAGCATTTATCCGACCTCATCAATAACGTTTTTACAACAAATTTTACATCACATCTCATTATTTCTGTATTTAATTTCGCTCTGTCATTCATCATTTTTCACCCCGGCTTTGGAGCAGTTCTGAATTTGAGATGTGGCTCATTAGAACCTGTCTCACATTGTTTTTAGCACGAATTTGCGAATTAAAAGATACATTTTTGGGCTATAGAAACAATCGCAAATGTTAATTATTTTTTCAATCATGTCATCTGGACATTTAACAACGAAATCAAATGACAATCCGGTCGCGTCTTAACTTCGAAACACTTGAAACACAATTTCATATAATTTGATTTGGCGAAAATCAGACTACAACATATTTAATGATTTTTTCTTCTATCCCCAATGAACTCGACAAAAATATTGCTGCAGAGTCGAAACGCTGTCACGCAAACGGATTAAATTATTCCATTTTTATTTCGAGATTTTTCTATTTATTCCGCAGTAATGGATCCGGGAACGGAAATCCCTTCAACCAACCGTCCTCCTATTCCATCACATCCTCACCCACCGCCACCACATTCCCCGTGTTGACTCATTCCATCTATCCCACCCACCCCACCCCCTCATCCAATTCCCCATTTCCAATTCGATGCTAAATACGGCATTGTCAATAGGGTGGTGTTGGCTGAGTGGGCGGTGATTCCAGTTACTAATGACTTTCTAAATGCACCGATTCCAATAAGCCCTCCTGAGACCTCATGATCCAACCCTGCGCCCACTTTCTTCACCATAGATGTGACGTCAGTGACTCTCACCTGCGACAGTGACGTCTGCACTTGCCATCCTTCCATATTGAAGGAAGGAGCGTTTCGTATTTTTTAAAAACTATAAGCGAAAATGCAAACTAGGCATGTGAACTCATACAATGAAAATGTCAGGTAAACCAAAAAGCATTTGTGTAGCTTCAACACAAGGTAGCAAAAGTTGGACAGGTTAACAGAACCTTCTGATGACGCGTCTAGTTTCTCAAACCGAGAAAAAAAATCGAGTTACACCACTGGAAGATATTCACCGCTTCATATATCGCAATTCTTGAACAACCCCCTTACCCCAAATCGCGCACTCTCCTCCAACACACATGGAACCCCTATTATTTCTGTCTCTTTATGCTAACCAGGATATCAGTATGCATGCCGAAGCAGACACACAAGCAAGAGAAATGGCATAATGCAAATTTCGAGAGACGGGCGATACGCCAAATGCTCAATGGAGCTTCGCGAATATATATATATATATCTATATGAATAAAATAGGCCGAGGCAGACGATTTATTTCGTTGTGAACGGTGCGGCGTGTCATCAACTCGAAGTTGAAGAATTATACTGAAATACACAAAGGACGTCGCAACCCACCAGTAGCACTACGGTAACTCCGGCATTGTCACACACCGCATGGTGGTGGAAATTTGAACTAGAATCAAGTTTATTAGTTTTATATAAAATTTAAATGTGACTTTCAAGTATTTTAATAGTTAACAATTTCCTTTCCTATTATTACAATATATAGTAATTTTTTCGTATTTCTAAAATTTTCATTTCAAATGATGAAATTAAATATGATTATTTGCGAATACAAATCAGTTTCTCGAAACCAATTAAATTTTTCAAAACTTGAGAGTGTATTTCATCAATCCATTATTTGAGCTATTTCCAGTACTTTCAAGCGCTTAATGGATGTTTTACGAATTTATTACAGTGTATCATGAAATTGCAACGGTTTCAAAATATTTGCAATTCAGATTCGTTGATATTAATTGATGAGGTAAATGTTTAATGTCAAATTTTGAAAATACAACATCTAACAATGCTTACTTTTACAAAAGAGTGGAAAAATAAACGAGTAATTAAAAAACGAACCCCTAAAATGTTGTGCATCAGGAGGAGATGCGCGAATGTGTCGTCAGTGGCGCTGTAGTCGCGAAGGAGAGGGAGGGTGGGGGTGGCCTTGTATACGTGTTGCACAGAGCGCGCTTTAGTCTTGACGGCGGTGACATTCGGCAGCTCCAACCTTTTAAATGGATGGCCAGGCAAATGTGAAGGGATCTTGATTAATGTAGGCGCGCCGCGCTGCTGATTATTCCAACTCGGCACTCTCTCTCTTCCATTCCCCCCTACCCCTACCCCTCCCCCGCGACCTCCTTCTACCCTCCGGGCGCGTTTCTCGTTCCAGCGCGGATCAGTCATGGCGCCGGATTGCGAAGGAGAAACAGAATAGCGACTTTACTCGCTCCCCCACACTCGCCTACGATTATGCATAGATGCTAGAACGGGGTTCTTTTGTGTGGGGTGGTTACGTCCTGGGCGAATAACTATTTTGCCCAGAGCGCGCGAAAACCGTAATCAGTGTGAATAATCGCCTGAATTGGGTTTGTTTTGGGAATCTTTCTCTGTAAAAATATAAAATAAAACAATTATTGTGTAGTGGAGTGGAGGATTGATAGCTCATTGGTAGATCACTGGACTGGCAATCCAAATATCAGTGGTTCAATTCTCATTGTTTTCGAAACTGTATTTTTTGCAATGATCAGTTGCAATTAAATAATAGTAAAGTAATATTATAAAAAGCGAGTTCGCCACTCGGTTCGTCTTTCATTCGGTGCTGCCCCGAATTCACCATTTCTAATTATAATTGGTTGCCTTTTTTCAATGGCAAATGACTTCAATTTTTCTGTTGAACATTTTAATAAATAATTAAATTATTTAAAATAATTATAATTGAAAGTACCACCCGTCGTGGTGCAGTTGGTTTATGACGGACTGCTGTTCGGCGGTCCCGGGTTCAATTCCTGGCGCGGGCTTTGGCCAGGGGTACTGGTGAAGACGTGCCCCTCACAAAGTGAATAAGAAAGTACATGTACAGAATCTTCCTGTTGTGACCCGTCACTTCAGTGAATTAAAAACAAAAAAAAATATTCAGGGTTTAGTTGTTACCTTACATTTGTAATTTGATACCTCATCCTTTTACACATAGTTATTTGAATCCGCCAATGTTTTACTTTTCATATTTATGGTCTGATGTCTTATAAATTCGAATTTTTATATTTTATATTTTTATAATTTTTTTTAAATATTCAAATCAGATAATTTAGTTTCAAAAGAATATCTGAAAATGTGTTCTAATTTTATTTGAACTAATCTGTCCTCAGTCTGGATGATTTATATAGAGTTCGCAACGTTCTAGAATATCAAACTGTTAAAAAAAATTAAAAAACGAATCGTGTATGTGATCCTGGACAGTTGCCCTTGTGTATTCCCTCGTCACTGTATCCAGCCAACGATTATGCGCGAAGTGAATCGTGGCCGGGAGGTGGTGGGTGTGGTGGAGGTGGTGGGATTGGAAGCGAGCTAGCAGGAGACAAATACAAAAATAGACACGGGATGACGAAACCCGGGGCCCCGTCAATAGATTTCGCTCATTATTCATGCTTTTCTTCACGCATTGCCCATTTCACACATCCAAGCATTTAATTGTACTGTGAAAACTTTTCTTCTCGCCTTGTGTGTCGTGTCACACGGCACGTACAATGAAAGGAATATATAGAATGAAACTCTCCCTGTATTGATTTCTCTATAATGGAAGCTCAACGATTGGCGACTTTTGTTTAGAAACTGTAAAGTTCTTCTCGTCACTCCCTGTTTGGTTCTGTAAGATTATGGGTTCGAGCCCCAATCAGTTGGACATTGGTCATTTCCCCCCCCCCCCATCGCGTCAATCGTCAAATTGATGGCCGCAGGACTACTGCTTTAAGTGGTATCACTAGGTGATCTGTAAATTAAGGGTTCTTAATTTAGCGTTGAATTTTTAAAATGTCTCATCAAATTTATTTTTCTAATTTCATGGTTTTATGAAAAGCGTCTTACAAATATCAACTTACATGGGAGATATCTTAAATTGCAGCACTACAGTATAAACACATGTAATAATATTAGCAATACATGTAACATCAATATTTTTAGTCATATTTGGTGATCAACATTTATTGTATCAAAAGTAGACGACGGAAAAAAATTCCCTCTTAAAAATCACCAATAACAGTTGATGGATTATTTGGAGTGTATTGGCTGAGTAGACTGAAGAAGCATCCTAGTCGATATTCATTTTGCTTTTAGTGCAAACATTGGCCTTTTGTCTCAGAAGTACAATACATGGATTTACATGTACGTGCAAATACTCCCGAGTCAATACGGGGAAGGAAAAAAAACACCGTTGATTGTGATTGGTTGAGCGCGCACAGGACCGACTAATTTGCCAAAGTAGACTTGGCTATTTTTCATACACGCCACGACGAACTAAACAATAGTCGCAAAAACAATCAGTAATATTTGGCGACGACTTTTTAATGTCTACACGGGAGGTCGCACGCAACGAGCGGCAAAAAACTAATATCCTCCTCAGTCCCACTCAATTCATTAAGATTTTAATGAAACCAAATGCACCCAAAACAAATCGAGTTCGATCAGCTTTTAAAAAAATAAAAAATTGAACCCAATGTGGGAGATTCTTGACGAAGTCCGGTGAACGTGCTGAGAGCTTGTTTTCCAGACGCACCAAGATGGACACTGATCCTCAGGAGGACTCCGGAGTACGCGAAAAAAAAGTTGAATGCGTAGAAGCGAAAAACCAAAACAATGATACAACAACGCAGAGGGGAAAAAACACATGGATCTTCCTAAATGCTGATTAAAATCTAGCTTTGTTGTTTACCGCGAAAAAAGACTTGTTGGGTCTAGCGTTCAGATCCAAGAGGAGTCTTCGCGGAGTCTTTGTGGACCAGTTGAGACTAGGTCTTGCGAGCGTTTCCGGCGAGGTAACCAGACTGCGAAAAAGCACTTTAGGAAGAGTCGGGGGAGGAAGAAAAAAAAATCTCCACCAAATATGCCAGGACGCTAAATAATAACACGCCGAGTCTAAACAAGGCCACGTCGTGATACAAGACACAGCGAGAAACTCCTCATAAGCAAGACCCCCCCCCCCCTATCTCCTTCTGGCCACAAAACTACGGTTCCTTTTTTTCTTCCTGGAACAATAAGAAATGAAACAAAACAGAAAAAAACGATTTTCATTTTCTGCAGTCAGACAGACATCTGCAGTGAGGACCGAATTTACACTCAACTTTGATTAATTTTTTATGTGTCGGCCAATTTCCCCCCCAACTTTTTGCTAAGCGACACAGCACAAAACAAAAATACGAAAAAAGACAATTCGCAAAAGAGAAGTTCAGAGTCTAATTTTTCTCGAATCAAGTATGAGCACAAAATTAACCATTCTAAAAAAACCACACAAACAAAAATTACAATAAAGAATTTTGGTATGAAGATAAAATTTCAGTTTCTGGAACTGACAACACTCTTCTTTGGAAACACACGCTGTTCAT
Organism: Mycogona germanica; assembly: GCA_034698785.1. NCBI lineage: Eukaryota > Metazoa > Arthropoda > Diplopoda > Chordeumatida > Chordeumatidae > Mycogona > Mycogona germanica. Next base: position 23,138 of record JAQGBY010002265.1, read on the forward strand.
CAGTGTTGGTAAATTGATATTGCCGATACTTTTCGTTGCACCCTTGTTTGATACAACTAAGGAATAATGCCTGGATAGTTGGGGAATGAGCTATAGGTGCAAAAAGCAAGAAATATTTAGAGCGGTGGATATCGATGTTGGAGGAGAGGGTGGTGATGGCAGGTGGCGACTCGATAAACAGTCTTATAAGCAAGCGCAAACAGAAAATTTTGCTCATTATCGAGTCCCATGCTCGACTTTCGTCATAACCGTTTTGCCGGCGCATCTTTTTCCGTCACAATCATTTGCATGTCAATGGATGCACTTTCGATTTTTCCTTCAGATGCGCGGCGCATGCGCAGTCTCAGCATTCCCTTCCCTACATTCCCTATCACCAAATAATTTTACCGATCCAAGTCTCGCTCCAGTTGCCTATCGCGACCTCCGATAAATGCAGATTAAACACGTAGACTTCCAGCGTTGTCAGACAGGGAAAAATATCCACTAAGGAATCTCGCCGTGACATGTCTTACAAAAAGTTCTTGTAAATATCTTGTAAAAATCTTGAAAATATACGTGCGAATATAAAATTGTATAAGTTGTTGACATGAAAATTGGTAAATTGACGCAAGACACAAAAACAAATAAGCAAAAATGTAAACAGAAACTTTATTCGCATTCTTCATTGCATCGATTAATTTGCCGTGCCCAGTTTTATGAACTAGGTTGCCCATGTTGTTGGCAATCACTACATACATTCACTTGTACGACCCGTCGTAGCGCAATTGGTTAAGCGACGGACTGTGGTTCGGCGGTCCCGGGTTCGATTCCCGGCGCGG
>JAQGBY010002266.1:0-23943 GCA_034698785.1 Mycogona germanica
GTCCACTCGCCGCTACACTACACCCCCGCTTCTCAGATTGTCAGGAGTCCACTCGCCGCTACACTACACCCCCGCTTCTTAGATTGTCAGGAGTCCACTCGCCGCTACAGTACACCCCCGCTTCTTAGATTGTCAGGAGTTCACTCGCCACTACTACTACTACTTCTACCGCCGCCTGTAATGTAGCACAGGTTTCTCCACTTGCGGCAACGCAAGCTTCGAAACCTGCAGGAGAGAACGACCAAGAAGCCAAAGAATCCCCGGAACTCCGTGAATTCAATAAACCTCCCGGCCGAGCCGCAATGGCTACAAGTGAAGCTGGTTATTGCGTTCAACTACAACTATTTTTCTTGCCCAGAACAGGATTCGAACCAACGAATCAGTCAAATCCCACACTACACAAGTCGCATTTACACTACACGCAACCAACTGGACCACCTGCCTCTCTCCTGCTTACTTCAACTTGGAAACTGGCCTATAACACTGACTCTCTTTCGAAAAACGGCAATAGATCTATTTTTTAAAAACACAAACTGCTCCAAATCAGATTCGAACTCAAACACACCTTCTTGCAACATTCGAGTGCTCCAGCAATTTCACAAGACGCAACCAACTGGACCACCTGCCTCTTCCCTGTTTATCTCAACTTAGAAACTTGCCTATAACACTGACAATTCTCTCTTTCGCAAAACTATAATGTAACTATCTATTTAACAATACAAACTGCTTCCGATCGGATTCGAACTCAAACACACCTTCGTGCAACATTCATGGGCTCCCACAATTACACGAGACGCAACCAACTGGACCACCTGTCTCTTCCCTGTTTAAACCATCTCGGAAATTAGACTTTATCCATTAATATGTAATTGCGATAAGAGCTACGGTTAATTAAAAAATATTGCCTCCTTCGCCGTATTTGAACTCGATCTCCACCACCTAATCGCAATTTTTTGATCAAATACACATCTGACTAGACCACACATCTCACCATAGAAAACATGTTTTAAAAGCTTTCCTATAAATTTGAAAAAAGAGTTCCGTTAAATTATGTGCCAATTCCATTCAATTATTTTAATTCGATCGATAAGTTGTTGGATTGTACAAAATCATTAATATCAGCTCATTGATAGTATCACCCAACTTGCGTTTTTGAACACTTGGTCAGTGAAAATAGCAATCACAACCAATTTTCAAATTTACTATTGTCAATTTTTGGGATGCGCTTTCTAATTCATATTGCGAGAAAAGTTTAAGGTCTCGAACAATGTTTCAAACAATTTTGTTTTATTCAATCAATTTCTGTGTGGAAAATACATTTTCTACTCTTCCACAGCTGGGTGCCTTGGATATTTTAAAACCCATTCTCTTGGATGGACACTCAAAAATATTTATTTCGCATCGTCCGACAAAATATCCCAGCATCACCCAATTATAACCTAATTAGTTCATACAACCTAATAAGAAATTTCTACAAATTTGAACTTATATATTTTTTGTAGTTAATTTTAACTTTTGCATTCCAATTCCAGTTGCATTCGGCGAAACATAAAAATTCAAATTCAGGATCGATTAGAATCAGACAGTTTTTTTTTTCTCTCTAATTTATCGGAACGCTGATTGGATTGCCAAGTTTGGTTTCGTGCCGTTTGACATCATGAGGTCTTGGCCAGTGCCGCTCCGGTAGCCAACGAAATATTCGTTTTCAAGACACGTTAGTGGGGGGTGGGGGAAAGGCTGGCAAATTGCGTCCGAGTTGGGTGACCTTTTGTCTCGGACAGAGTCACGATGTCACGACCACCCTCCCTCATCAAAAAATGTCTCCTCCGTGTATTGGGGAAAGGTCCACGTCTGCCAGAGAGTGAGAAATAGAATTCGCCCCGATTGTTCACTTTCTTTTTTTTTATTTCTCTCAGAGGACAGAAAAGCGGTTAGAAAATGAGCGGCAAAAAGAAAATCGTCGCAGCCCGAACCACAGACTCTGTAACCATCAAGCACCGAGGGTATGGAGTTTTCTACAGAAACGCAAGAAAAAAAATCGTAAAAAGGAGGCTGGGGAGAAGAAAAAAAAGGCAAATGGCTCATCAAGACCTGGCGTTTACGGTGAACAAAGGCTATTGATTGTCATTTCAACGCGACCGAGGCATTTCATATTATTAAATGGAATAGGCGTCTACGTAGTCGGTCTGAAGCCAGTCTGTCGTGGGTGGCTCTGGCAATAGATTCGGCCTCAGGAAAGTGCAAAATAATATTTCTTTTTATTTTGTCATTATATTTGTCATTATATATGCCAACTTAATATTTCAAAATTTTATTTTTTGAAAAGAATGCTCCAATTCGAAGGGCATGTCTGAATTCACCTAATCGCGTCGAGATTAAATGTGAAAGTCCCCGTTTATTAGGTTACGCAATGGAAAAGTTCTACTACTAGAACACATTTAAAAACAGAAACACTTTGGTTTATTCTTATTTTCATTATTTCGTGGTGGCGTGGCGATCCTTCGCTAGAATTAGTGGCGCACCAAGCGGCGAGATTGACGAATGATGAACTTGAAAATAATTTTTTTGCTAAGGAATGTCCTGTAGATAGTTGCTTCTAGCCCTTTCAGTTTTCGTATTTTTTTTTCGGCATACACGCTTGTCAGGCCTCCACGCATCTTCCAAGACGTTCTATTCAAATAAAGAATTTTTTTCGGATTTAGAATTTTTACTTAAGGAAAAACGAACCAGCGAACGATAAGAAAGAAAAGTCTGTCGCCGTTCTGCGTTGAAGAAAAGGAACTCCAGACGTTGCAAGTATATCTAATGAGCGACCCAAAAATGGCGCCGAGATTCAAACTTTCATCTGTACTTCAACAATAAAGAACTTACTCAACCAAACCTATCGTCGACACAGACCCCATGTAATGAAAAATTCGGCGAATTTCAATACTGAAATCTTAAAACTATGGAATCAACCGAGATGTCAAGATTACGCATAAAATCACCAAAAGTCATTTTGTCAAACCAAGGTTCCATTCTCGTAAGTCGGCCACCGGTGTGACCACTTATCAGAGATAGGAGAAATCGATCGACTCGATAATAACTCCCCACCCCCCTCCCTTGCTCATTATTGATCCGGTTAGACTGACGGTGGTGATCACGATCGACTTTGCCACTTCCGACGTTTGGCGTCTCTGTCGACCATGAAGTTTTCTGATCGGGAACTGGGCGAAATGGGAATTGTGGCCACGATGGAATGCGAGGCGCCGCCGGTGTTGCGGTCTCTCCGCAGTCCACGGTCGGCCGAAGGGGCGCGGCGAGTGGGAGGGATGAGAGTCGTCTACGAGACAACACCGATTGGCTCGGCCTCCTCCTCCTCCCCCCCCCCACTCCCCACCGATGCCCTCTCACCGTAATGCACGCTCATTTTCAATTTCGGCGGCCAGCGTAAACTATAATCAAAGAGCCAGTGAGCCCTCTTCTGAGAAAACTCGTCCTAGCGAAGGAGCTCTGGCAGTTAACCACGTCTTAAACCACAGCCACCGACCCCTCTCCACGAGTTTCCTGTCGTTTCTGAGAATTGCTGCTCAGATGCAAAACAAAAGTGTGATTTGAACCGATTGCCTACGTCTGGCCAATGTCCTCGACACGTTATGATCAATTTTGCCGAAGTGGCCCGCTAGGTGTGCAACCAAGTCGGGGGGGATTTTCATAAATGTTTGGTTTTCGAGTCGGGTTGGTTTCTTGAGCGGAAACTTGTCTCGTCATTTCAGTGCATCTACGAATTGCGGACTAGGTCTTGAGATAAGATTGCTATTTTAGATTAAGTCGCGTGGCGCAAAGGAAATTGAGGAAAAATATTCAGTCTATGGACAAATTGTCACTGCTTAAATATAGAAATTAAGCGTCAAATAGCACGCAATTATGTTCTTAAATTTGTAATGAAGAAACTCTGCAGATATGACAGACCGGACATTTTCGTCCGGTCTGTCCCAGGCACAACCCCCCATTTTTATTTGCAGATACAATTTTACAAGTCACGGCGCATTCAGATTGATATGTGGTTCTTTTTCTTTTGTCAAACCAACAATTCAATTTACCTTTTAAAAAATTCTCCAAACCAACCATTCAATTCAATTTAAAAAAAATTCTCCAAACAAAATTTAAAGTCATTGTGTCGCAATGTGGAGGCCCGAGATCTTTCGTGTCGAGGGTATTCCTCCATACATGCACTGTTTGCCAATCTTGATGTAATTCTTGTTTCTTCTCGACACTGAAATAATAAAAATAAAAAAGAGGTCAGCGCTCATTTTTATTTTACAGCTCCGGAATTTACTCGCGTGTTCTTCGTCTTAACACTTTCTTGAGAATCAATAAATACAGAGTAACTAAATAAAGATACAGGGTGGCGGAGACCGAACGACCACATTTCAAATGGACGACATACTTTTAATTTTCGAGACAACGGGATAACAAATATCACAGTTTGTAGCTAATGAACGCAAGTGTTATTATATTGTAATACAGAAGGAAATTGCAAACAAAAAGCAAATACCACCACCCTGTACTTTGAAAATTTTTCATATAGAGTTTCCGAGTGTCAAACTTTTTGAATTTTGAATTATCATCGCTCAGCCGGCAGTCTTCGGAAGCGCCCCAGACTCCAAACTGCACGTACTTTTTATCAGATGCCAGAAAACAAAACTGTCACTTTTATAAATTTGTTTCGTCTGGAAGAAATGGCTCGGTGGGACCCAGGAATTCTCCACTTTAAATATTCAGCACCCTTGTCTTGTTGGAAGGAAGGGGGAGAGGGTGAGGGCGATAGAAAGGAAGATGGGGGGAGGGGGGAAGAGGAACCAAAGGGGGAGAGGGTTAGAAGGTGTCCCCCCCCCACAAACACCCTCCTGAGCCACTCGCAGCTCCACGTCTGAGACCGGCTAATTCGATCCAGCCGAGCATCGGGAAGCCTCTCATGCGTGCAAGGAGCACGCGAAGCGCATCGTAAAAATGAAATTATGGATGTTCCTTTTTGCCATCCGCTTTCCCAACGCGCGCCAAAAAGCTCGCCTGCGCTCACCAAAATTGCATTGTCTGCTGCTAGCTTGCACTTATAGCCGTGGGGAACCATTCACGCCGAGCAGCACCTGACAATTGAGATCCAGAAACGCGAGCCCACATTCTAAGACGATGAATTTTGTGGAACACTCGTATCAACAAATATAAACGTTATCTTGCCGTGATTGGGATCCTGTGGGTTATCAATACATTGATTTAATTCCCTCCATGGTCAATATATTATTTTTAAAAAAGGTCTAAATACGGTGACGTATCTTCGGGGAATCGAGAATTAGGTCTTTGCACTATATCGATACCGATTCTTATTTAATTTCACAGAGGTTCAGTTTCGCTGTACAAACTAATAGGACCACTTGTTCCTGTTTTAAGCTTTATCATAAATATTTATCTAACTGAGAATTGTGTTTTGATTCAAGCTGTACAGGTTCGTTGAGAGGGCATTGAAACGTTATCGCGTTAAATTCGAATGCGACAATGTCTATCCTTATTGGTTAGAATGGAGACATGTTCGGTCACAGCGCCGAGAAGTTAAGAATAGACGGAGTGGTACTCATATATTTATTACAGTATTTGTGGAAATCAATTATTGTGTAGACGTCTTATCAAATTCCTTAAGATACATCTCCTTCTAATTGTGTGCGATATTGCACTTAATGACGTCAAGTAATTATCCGAAAGCCTTTGACATTACAATTACAACTGAAAATGGTGAATTCGGGACAGCACCGAATGATCAAGACGAACCAAGTGGAGAACTCGCTTTTATAATATTTTATCATTATTTAATTAGAACTGGTAATTGCGAAAAATATAGAGTTTCGTGCAGACCTGGAGTTGAACCACGGATCCTTGGATTTCAGGTCCAGTGATAAACTAAATGCAAAGTGTCTTCATGGTGTACGTATACAGACTGGTAATTTGCGACGTATAAACTGTCGGTAGAGCACTGGGCCGGAAATCCAGGGGACCGTGGTGCAATTTCCGTTCTACACGAAATTATATTTTCCCCAATTACCAGTTCTACTTAAATATTAGTAAAATATTATTATTAAAGCGAGCTCGCCACTCGGTTCATCTTCTTCATTCGGTGATGTCCCGAATTCACCATTTCTGATTGCACACTTGATGGCATTCGTGCTTTGAGTGATTGCCTCTTTTGACGAAAACACGGGGCAGCAGTTCTGCAGACGATGCCGTGTATTGTGTGATTTAATTTTCAGATGCGAACAAGGGGCAGCAGATATCCGAAACCAAGCGTCCATAAATATTTAATTCACGATCGAAATATCAACTGATCGATTCAGTGACATGCTGCGATGGTTGCGCAATCTTGTGTGTGGGGGGGGTGAAATCGATCAATCGAATGATAATAATAATAGACGGTAGATTTCGCAGTTCCGTCCGAAAGGCGTCCCCCGCTCATGCTCGGCAGAACGGAACGAGGTACGATGAGCGATGGGAAAAGTATCTTCACGCGTTTTTACTCATTCGCAAAGTTTGGCGAAAATCTGCGAAATTCTCTAACTCGTTTTACTAATTAATCGTTGCGGCCTCCGAGCGGATGGGCTTTTGAAGTTACGGATCCGGGCATCCCTGTCATGGCTGAAACCAGTGCGACTGCAGGCGCGGAGGAAAAACTGAATTCGGTGTAGGAAGGTAAAAATTAATACAGTCATCGATTCGAACCCAAAACTAGATTGCCGAGCCAAGTTTTAGAGTTCACGAAAAATGGTTAGCACAAATTGATAAACCTCTTTTTTCGATCATCGTCGACAAAAAGGGAAGCATAATTACAGCGAAGTCGTACGAAAATTTGTAATGAAACACAAACCATCAACGACATTTCAGATGGACTTGATACCAGAGGACAGGTGTCTGAAAAAGTACGGCACAGTGTGTGTCCGTCATGCGTTTTAAGGCGCCCTCTGACCTCTGAAGACGTATCTTATCAGTCTCACCACTAGGCGCGCCACCAGTTCTCGTTCTACATTCCAAAACCTCGACATCATCTAACGTTTTCTGTGGGCGCCTCAGCTCAAACTGACCCTGGTACATACCTTTATTTCATTTGGTCGAACCATTGAAATTCAATTGAGGACGGCCATCCAAAATAAATCCAACTCCGTGGTTCACAGTCTGATGCCATCTGTCGGAAAAAAATAGCAACCGTTGTAAGTTCATATACAGGCACTGGTCAGGAAGCGGTCGAGACAAGTGGTCATCGCGCATCGACCGCATCTCGTCCTCCAGAGTCGCAACGCCGTCACCGGTCAACGACTGTGGCCACGTCAAACTGCGGTGACCTGTCGACGAGTGACCGCTGATCCGCGAGATGGACGTCGAGGTCGAGATCGAGAGGGGGGTGACGGTGAGTGGGTGAAGGGGGCGAGACCTCAACGACAACTGGGGGACCGTGTTGATGGGATCTGTCGCCAGCAAAAAAATACAACCCCTTATCTTCGTCAATCCCCATTCCCTCATTTTTTACCCCACGTCCCCCTTTGGTGTGTAACGAGATGTCTCGTAGACTCATCTTGTTACCTTCCGTTCGAGAATGTCCAACCTCTCAATACGTCTGCGCTCATGTTTCCTGCGACCCGGAGTGGATGTTATCGATTAAAACTGCAAATAGAAAACAAAATTATATCGTATCTGCAGCTTGCACCTCAAACGTGTGGTGTCCTCTGATGACATTCGAGTGAAAAACTAATAACCAATCGGATTCTTGCGATCCCAGCGACAGAAATTGGAACGTAAACGTTGTTATATGTAAGAGCCTCATCCAGTGATAATGCGAAACGGTATTAGTAGCAGAATCGGCGTCCATGTCGAAGTTTAAGAAATGTCCAAGATCTTCCACACAATCCAATAAGATAATGATGGGGGGAAATGCATTTTTGGACTCGGGTCTCCTGAACATGTAGTTGCGCTTGCCGCATGTGAGCGCATTGCTCGACTTACTCTGCCCTTAAGCACTCGGCGCCTTTTTCATAGAAAAACCGCAGAAACTTGAAGGAAATAAAATGGAAACCCCCGAGAAAAAAAGGATGATGATGGGGGATGGGGGGGTGGAGATAAAGAGAGAGCGTGGCCACATTCTTCACCAAGAAACACTATATAAGCATGGAGCTGGTGTGCTCCAGTGTGCGCAGAGGACAATGACAAACTAGACAACTTTTCAAACCAAAAATGAGTCATCGATCGCAAAAGTCATAAGTCACGATTATTTCGTCAAGTACTACTTGAGGCACAGGTACAGTAGTTGACATTCTTTTCGCTAGATCTAGTGTTAAAAATAAACGCGACATACTCGTGTTTCCATTTTTCTTAATCGCAGACGGAAAGTGGGGGTCGTGTCGAGCATCACCTCTATACTTGGTGAGGGGGTGGAATCTCCGCCCCATGAAGCGAGGGGGTACCGCACCAGAGAGCTTTATAGACGACGAGCTGGGCTGAAGTGGGAAGGGTGGAGAGGTGAAGTGGGAGAAGGAAGAAGCTAAGGTCGATGACGAACGGTGGTGAGCTCGCCTCGGCCATTCCCTTGCTCGTAATTCTTACCAATATTTCTTAGGAATTTGGATAAGTTGGTCCCAGACGGTAGGCACACTCGGGTCCGTCCCCTCCCTCTAGTCCTCGTCCGTCGTAACACCCCCACCCCCCTAATTGCATCTACTTCTTCCGTCTCACGCGCTCATTTTCAGATAGGGGGGGGATGTGACTATGGAAGGGCGCGACTTTGTCTCGTGCCCAGGGCAAAATACCCCAAGGGCGACTTAGTGGGAAAAACGAAATTGTCTTGCCTCCACTTTTATCGTTCAGACCATTTTATTTCCCCCCACCACCCCGTGGCCCACGATACGTCAGCTTTTTAATCTCTCCCGTCAAAAAATAGGACCACGAATAAGTTCTAGACCCATGCCCTTAACTCATTGGAGAGAGCCACGACACCGAATTCGTCCTAACATCATATAAGAAAGACAGCGACCAGTTCTACCCTGGAATAATTCATAATTTCATAATTATCCTAATACCCAGAGTCCGCATGTGTGGTCGCAAACTGATCCGAACACCTGGGTCGGCGTCCGTGAATCATGCCAGAGTTGTCCACTGACGCGACAGGAGGTCTCAGGAGAATAAGTTATCCCTGGATTTCATTCCGACCACCACCACCACCACCACCACCACTATCACCGACCCACACACATCGGCAAACTCTCTCTCCACCCCCACCCCCATTCCCCTTTTCTCCACGAAGACCCTTCCACCACCAACCATCATCCGACCCCCGTTCCACCAGACACCCAACCACAAGCACGCACTTTGTCAAAAATCTAATTTCACGCTCTACCATCTTTTTCTCCACTCCACCCCCACCCCCCTACACCACCCACTTAGAACACTACCCACACTACTCCACTACCTCCCAACCTTAAATCCGAATCTAAACGAAGCGAGAAGAGGACACGCAACGAGAGGGCGAGTTGTGTTGTAAGGCGTTTGTGCTTTTTGACGCAGTCGAGCCCAGTGTTGGCATTAACATATTTTGTTTTAAAAAATCGGTGGCGGCCTGTGTTGGATTCTATTTGGTGGGACCCATTTTACTGTCCTGTCCTGTCCTGTATCCGTCCGTCCGTCCGCAGGTTGCTCAACAAAGGGGGAAATATGTCAGTCGGCCTGTGACACATTTGTATCGATGAGGCCAGGCATCACATTTCCAGTGGTCTTTATTTCCTCCGACACTTGCAACGCTGCAATCGGTCGTGAACAATGTCAATGGAAAATAAAGGTTGCATTTACGGAAGAAGTTCGAATTACACTGTCAATAATAACAGAATCAAAAATACAACTAGGACCAGACGTTATCTTTTCTCGGAGGGCTTACTCACTTGGTATGGATCGCAGTATCGGCAAATCTCGTGGTATCTGAAAAATGGCAAATCGAAAATTCACCAGTTTTGAGATTTCAATATCAAATAAAGTCCCCGAAAAGGTGGCCAGGAATACCCAGGAAGAATCAATATGCATTATCCACTATGGCCTCACTATGTTGCTCTCCGACATTTCCCCCTTCCCCTATTCGTCGGCCTACGAGGGATGAGCCGGAGGGAGGACGACGGAGTAGACAGGGGTGGGGGGGACGAGAAAAGAGAAAACGATTCTCAACAGTCGTCGGTATGTGTATGTTATCGGAAATCGATTTGCCGTCGGGGTGAGAGAGAGTGAGAGAGAGATCCGTGTATATCTCCCACCTCCCCCCCCCCCGAGACGACGTCACGACGACTCTCCCTCTCAACGTCACGGGCTGGGCGAGCGACTCCTTCGGCGAGACAACCGACGTGACGCCACCGCGCGTCCGACGTTGGCACTAGCCGGACGACGTCGGAGCGTCAACTCCGGGGCATGGTAGTGAAATGTGACCTCCCAAGACCTCAACTAAACGGTAGTGTCATGTGGCAAAAGTTGGCTCAGTTATTTGCGATTTTATTGACAGTTCAGGTGGCGCTCGTGGTGGCGAGTGACGCACTCACCCGTGCCAACTTCCGCTATAATCTTGAAGCTTGAAAGGCAGTGCCATAATTAAGTACCTGTGGTTTGTCTATTTTCTTAATATGAACTGCGAGGACGTCAAATCACCTCTTTGAATGATTGTCACTGTCAGGATGAGATCAATCTAAATCCTGAATGCGCTTTCAAAAATTATGTTTCAGTTTATTTCAAATATTAATTGTGTTGTTCGACAAAAACTTGCTGAAACTTGTTTTCATTTAACTGACCATAGTAGATTAGAAAAATACAAAATGGAGTTTCATAGTAAGAATTCACAGCCTACTTAAGTGCTGGATGTTAAAGCGTCAATGTGACTTCAGGTTGCGAAGTACACAGAAGACGTTGCAAGTTGAAGACGTTGATTTGTCTTCCGCTGTTTGAGCTCCAGATTCTTTTTTATGTGCGTTAATTCCCACCAGCGTCCCCAGACGGTCTGCCGGCTGCTAACCAGAATTTATGGGAAACATTCGGCGACGGCACCCAAATAATTAATGAACGCGCCCCTCATTTGCGGGCACTACCTATATATCAGATGGAATTAATACTTTTTTCTTACCGAGACCGAGGAGATCGACTGTAACGACTGTTACTTTAGCCCTCTGATTCGCTGCCGGTTTCACTTTTCAAGAGGGTTTCACACGACTTGACCTTCCGCATCACGAACCGATACACTTTAAATTAGTTTATCAGGCGTTTGAAATAATATCTAATTTGTAGGATCAACTAAGAACTTTAGGAACATCGTTCATCGTTGCAGATTTCAAGAAACTCAGTGTAAAATGTCAATGTAAATGGAAGAGTGCGCCATGTATTGATAAAACGTCGAGTCCACACCACTGGGGAAATAATCTATCCAGGTGCCACATTTTCGTGATTCAATTCCGCTCCTCATTCCCAGATTACGTCATCTGCGCATGCGCACAGTCCACTTTCCGCTCATTCGATGGTTTTTAGGGGAAAGTGAATTTTCGGCTCGTTTATTTACTGAGGAATCTTTCCGATTAATGGCCGCCTTGGACTTCCCATTAATTGTTTCTCAGTATCACTTAGCCCACGAAAAGTAAATCCAGACAGTCACAATCATAAGTCAGCAGTTTCAGTGAAATACAATTGGATTTATATTTGCAAAAACATAATTCACTGACCTCGCAAAACTCAGACGTGATCCATAAAACTTACGATTCTAAATACTACAGAAACTGATTTTCTCAGAAGTTGCACAGAAAATGACTGAGGGCATGTCAATCACGAAAATGTGCTTCACAATTGTTCTGTATAGAATAGATTTAAAATTCAGTCCCGTGTGTCAACCATCAACGTGATTCGCTCAATTGACTCACAACGAACAAATGGGAGAAGAAAAAATTTTTACCAAGTCGTCATTTCTCCTAGACCGTTGAGCGCCACATAGAGAAAACTCCATGAACATGTCTAGTCACTTTGTCAGTAGACACCGAGAAGTTGATGGGTTTTCCCGCTTGCGCTTTATAGACAAATAAGTGACAAATGCGGTGTCACATTGACGTCATATCTGGTCGGGAGCGGAAGGCCACCGTCAATCGTCTGCCCTAAGCTCAGCGTCAACGGCGGCGCTGCTGTAGCAAATCCCTGTAGAAAAGTAGGCGAAAAATTCATAAGAGCAAAGTCATCATCCACCACCACCACCACCACCCCCGTAGTCATCCCAAATGCGTTTGTCAACGTGGAACTACCGATTCGGATTAGTGTCCCACTTGATGGGCACCGGATTAGCGCCATTGTTTGCGCTGGAATCGAGGTGGGATTAATTAGTCGGCGCCGCAAATCGCAGTTTCATCCAATAGAAATGTGAAAGGACACGGCTGCTCTCAAGTTTCGAACACGCGTTACGGATGCCAGTACACCGGCAATTAAACTGCGCCAAATATTGACAAGTCTTGCTCCAAACAATAACATCCTTTGAAGCAAGGCTTGTCATGTTGTGACTATTGAAAGGAAGAAAAATGGGGGTTGTGCCCGTTTGCCCTAAGTAGCGTACCTGGGGCCCTCAAGAACAAACACAAGCAGTTAGTGGCTAAACATGACCAATGTTGGTTCGTCGATACTTATCTCAAAGACTGTTGGGTGGCCAATGCTATTGAACGGTGCTTAATCACTCTAATGGGTTTTCTCTCGTATTTTTTCTAGATGTCTTGTCACTAATCTAGTTATTTAGCAGTCGACCATGTAATTAAGGTTTCGTTATAAGTATTTTTTGCCTAAATGACGATATTTTTTCAAGCGAAAAACCTCTTACATCTCTGGCAATCGATTGCTAGCAATGAAGTTAGGGGAAACACCAATATCGATTTGTTTACTGATGAACTTTCGGCATTGTTTGTTAGATTCTTCGATTCGTTTTTTTTTTGTTCGTTATTCGGCCGAGCAAATAAATACCAGTAGTAGCTATCTAGAAATACCCGAAACCCAAATTCAAAGCTCATGTCATTATTACAGTCTGGAAATCGTTTTTCCTTTTATTCAAAATTTCAAATTTTTTTAGAAGTTCAACTTTTTTAATTTTCAAGATATTTTTTAAGCGTTGTTGTTGTTCGAAGATTTAAAAGAAACCGTTACGGTTTTTAATTTAAACCAATTACTTCCAGCTTATGACTGAGAACACAATTCCATTCAGAAAGGCGTATTTCATATGCAAAATTTTTGTTTGAAAACTGGATTTGTAAGATTGCGGCAAATTGTTTATGGCCATAATAAGAGAACAATTTAATTACAACACAACACCTTGGTCATGAAACGTTGGTTGAAAAATGGAGCATTTTGTAATTACGCTTTAAATGTATGGCTTCACCTTCAAATTTAAATATGATGGGTGGTGCATCTGCGAAGTTTCATAGAAATTGGCCTCTTCTGAAAATTGTGTTTCATTTTGGAATTTGGTTGCCGACTAAAAGGCAATCTTGCTCTCACGATTTGAACGAGAAAAAAAAACACAATCTCAGCAAAGGATTGGGTAGATAGGACGAAAAAAAATCTTAATAAGCCAGCAAGAAGCCGTGTCAAAATAGTTGAGGTTAAGTATAATGGAGGCGGATGGGAGAGCTTACAGATCAGCTGAGAGTAGTGGCAATAAGTAGAGAACGGATATTTAGGTGTCATAAAGTAAGTACTCATTTATTGGTGGTACACTGAATATCGCAAAATAAAAATTACAACAAAAAAAAAACGCTAATGTTAATAAAAACTTGATCCTGCAATTACTATTTCAACATCAGTACATGTAATGAACAACGAAATTAGGTTTAGATTCGGAATTGCCTAAAAATTCAAATAATCAGTTTTCAGTCCAATTTATTTCCGTTGCACAATTATTTAGGCAATTTTTAAGTTTTTGAAAGTTGACAAATTATTGCCGATATAGCTATTATAACTGGCTCAGTTTAATTATTATTAGTACAGTAGTTTTTCTGTCAAACTTTATTTTAGCACAAAAAGCAAACATTTTCTAATACTAGTTTCTAAAGGTGCATTTATATTTACGTATCAATTTACAGAAAACTTTATACAATACTAGGTGGTCACCCGGCTTCGCCTGGGCTAAGAATAACCCGGAATAAAATATTGATTAATAAATATGTTTACCATTATCGATTACGTTTATCGTGTAATCTTTCAATATGTGCGAAGCCATTTTTAAATATTTTAAATCTCTGTTCCCTTACGTGCTAGAGCGGGCAATGTTTGGATTTTCAAACTTTTGACAATAATCTTTTTTTTAAATAGTGTTTTGATTAATTTTGGTTTTTAGTAATGCTAATTTTTGTATTGAAAGTATTACTCTGGTAAATAGAAATGTGGATAGTTGGAATTGTAATCTGGTGTGCTTTGTTTTCACGTGAGATCGTCAGCGTCATTCGCTTGATGTGGAGACGCCATATTTTATTTTCAAGCGAATGGTTGATTTGTAAGAATTTCTAAACGGCTAATTTGCTGAGAAATACTGAAAATCGAGATCTGAAATTTCGTGTCTAGGCAACTAATGTGAGGAACTATCTACAGGTATAATTTCATTAAGTTTGATGAAGCCGTTTCTAAGTTATTTCCCGGACAGCAACTTTTGAGGTTCTGTTTAATAACATAATGAACGAGTTCGTACAATGTGGCAGCCTCAAAGATCGGATTACATTCAAAACGTTGTACCTGTATCTCTGTTTCCCGTCAGACAAAAACATATATGAAAAAAGAATTGTGCGTTCGACATAAAAAGAGCGTCCTAAAAATCCGGTTCAGATATAGATAGAGCGTGGGCGTTGGTGGTACAAAAAAGAACAGATGGGCATTTACACGGTCGGGCCTGTGGCATGAAATTAGACTTGGCGGCTCAGCGTGGGATGGGCTGCTCGGAGGACAGGACCAGAGTAGTGAGGGGGAGTGAATTTCGACGTGTCTCTCTCGCTTAGACGCTGGAAATTACTGGAAGTTTATTGGGAAATTATTTGACGCGGCCACCACTAAATTTCGACAAGATTGAAGAGTGCGTGGGCGGCATTTCGGTGGTGGTGGTGGGGGCAGGGGGGGGGCAGGGGGTACACGCGTGGCCCATGTGCGTGGTGGCTCGGGGAGGGTTGCTGCCAACACGGGGGTAAAAAGAGAAATGGTCGCGGGTCGCGCGCAAATGGCGAATGAGGGCGGACGCGAAAATTTATGTCGACGGGGGCGACATCGCAGTGCGGGGACGACCACGAACACCAGCAATATTGAGCTATCTATGTATGCACGGTACTATGTGGATCGTGGGGGTTTGGGGGGATATTCGTTGTCTTTGTACGGAATACTACTGTCTAGAGGGCTCGGGGTACGGGGCTCGTCGAACAAAGAAGTGCAATTTTAGAAAGGAGATATTGGTACCTGGTGGGCTAGAAAGATGGCGGCTGTGACTGGCACCGGAGGGTATGAGGGAGCTTGCCACGAACTCTCACTCTCAAATTTTGAATAGTGAAAGTGAGCAGAAACCTAATTTTGAATTGGCAAAGGTCACCACGCAGCTCTCTGCAATCTTAAAAATTGCGTCAAGGAGCATACTGTCATTTTGCTTCCGCTTTCCTGTTTGAAGACGCAGCATCCATAAATTATGATAAATATATTTGTCATAACACGACGCTCAAATAATTTTTATATTAAAATGTATTGAACAGACTGATCACGCCTCAGAATCCGTTTCCGAATTCAATTTGGGTGGTCGAAGAAATTAAAATTTCATTACCCCTTACAGTGGCAGTCGCACAGTGAAGCGAAGTTTTAATTTGCAATAGTACAAAGTCGAGCATTTACGAAATCGTTGTTTTTTTACGCGTGGCTTCCAGTTTGTTGTAGGGCCGATAATTTGGTTCACCAGTGCATGGTCCACTTCAAATTTACTTGAGAAAACCATCATTCAATGGATTTCGATTAGGATCACAGAGTCTCGCGGCGCCCCCAGGGGACGCCGAGCCGAATGAACCCGAAAGAAGCTGACCGAAGACATAAATATTGATGTAAGTTGCTCGCAACAGATAGCCGAATGATGTCGGTATCAAATTCGGTGGGCACGGATTCCGAGTCTCGACCACGAATGACGGATTGGGGGAGCGGAGTCATTGGATCACATTCGAAGACCTCCATAGACTGATTGTAGCCGTGCTACCGAGTGCGATGAAATTAAAAAGCAGTCACCACCGTTAACCGTTGCAGGGTGAGCAATTCGATACAGAAGTAAAACTTCTGTTAACTATTTGTGATTTCGTGAACCACTAATAAGCACTCAGACAGGTGTCGAGTGGTCGAGAGGTAGCGCGTTTACTTCAAAAATCCGTGAACGCGGTTTCGATTCCGGTCGACACCTTCGGAATTTTTCGGGCAAGAGAAATTCCTTCACACGCCATCTTCACCTGTACGATATCGGAACGTTAAAGATCCCTTTCCTAGGAAGCCTAGGTTAGGCAAAATTACCAGGTCGCCTACTTGGTGGGGGTTTTAAGATGTTCAATCAACGGTGAACCTCCTTAAAAACATTTATTTAACTGTCATTTAGGTGGGGATTGGAGACTGAGAGGTTAAAGGCGAGAATGAAGTTTTTAAAAAAAAGGAGTGTGGTTAATGACGTCACAAACGTATAAAAATGATTCCAGGCGAAGCCGGGCAATTTTCAATTCACCTAGTTAATTATGAAAATTAAGGCGCCGATATTTCTTGGCGACTACAATTTAGAATTCCGTTTCATTTTTAATTAATTGATGTATCATTTATTTTTTAAATTTCATGAGTTTCTGCCATAATTGTCTTCCAAATTTGTTTCACCGATCACCTTCAAGGCGCCACTAGCAACGTCAGACGCACCCAGGAAATTCCCACCTACCGAATGCTCGCTCAGTTTTACGACAATCGATAATGAAACATCGGCAGTATCGATAAGTCGACGGCTGGCGATCGCACTGGAAGAAACTGATGAAAATTAAAATACAAAACAACGATGATTCTGCGAAATTCTCAAAACAGGTAACGTCGAGCATATGACCAGGACCCTGTCTTGCAAAAACCAAAAAAGGTCTATTCCGATCATTGGTCGCGTTCGACTCTCCGATCCGCTCTCGTGTGTATTTCCATCTGCCAGTCGCGTCCCCACATTTATCTTAATAGAAGTGTACGCCAGCTAAGGTGAAGGAAGGATCTTCTGTGTGGGAGGACGAGGATTGGGTTAGGGGGAGGAGAGAGAGAGAGAGGACTGGGCTGGACGGTTGGAAGGGGAAAAAAGTTCCAGCTGATGGGACCATGAGAGAGTGAAACAAAAAAACTGGAAGCTTCGTAAGTGGAGAACAAGTAATGGCGCCACCAGTCACAGTCGCAATTCTTTTCCTCAGATTATAGTCCAATCTCTTGACGGTAACTTTATTTTCGCTTCCGAAATGAAACCAGGCGTTCCCCCGCCCCCTAGCTCGATAAGTTAGTGGGGGACCTGGCTAATTTACATTATTTCTTTTCCTGGCCAACTTCATTGCTATCGGGGCTTTCCTATGCAGATGTAATGATTAAGCCCGGTTCGCATCCGCAGCTCCGAACCCGGATGTTGCTCACTTTTTATACCCAGCAAGCACTTTTTATAAATTGAACAAATAACCATTGCCAGTTGGTATATTTCACTTAGTATAATTATGGCATATGTATCAGTAGCCTAATTTTATGAGTTCTGGTCACACATTCAGAGTTAGAGCGATCTCAAATTATCTCAAACGCAAACGAACGGTTTAACGGAATTTGATGAAATTATACCTGCAGATAATCCTCACATTAGTTGTCTAGCGACAAAATTTCAGATCTCGATTTTCAGTATTTCTCACTAAATGACCCGTTCAAAATTTCTTAAAAATCAACCATTCGCCTGAAAAATAAAATATGACGTCACGTGAAAACAAAGCACACCAGATTACAACACCAACAAATATAAAAAATAATAATAAATTAGGATTATTTTTAGGATTACTCTAGCATGTGAGCAAACAGAGATGTAAAATATTTAAAAACGGTTTCGCACATGAATCACGATATTGAAAGATTACACGGCAATCGATAAAGATAAACGTATAATTACAGCTTAATTTATTTTAATCAATATTTTATTACGGGTTATTCTTAACCCAGACGAAGCCGGGTAACCACCTAGTACTTTATATTTACCAAACGATGTGTAAACTGGTTTCTTAGGATCTCATTTAAGTTCATCTGATAGTGCCGAACGAAGACGAACACATTATAATTGTTACCCGGCCACGTCAGTTAGAAAGAGAGACCCGAGGTTCGAATCCCGACAAGTATGAAATTCTGTTCTGATGCACGACACAATGATTAATTCTAAATTATATTTGGAGTGTTATTACAACTCAGTTCGTTCTATATCTAGTACTCTACTGGAACCACCATTTATGGGTTGTAGTTTATGGAACAACGACCTTAATTATATGTTGTCGGTTGTAATCGTACATGCATTTCCCGATTTTAAAGAAAATTCTGAACAAATGAGGTAGCGTCGAAAATGTTTGCTCCTTGGTACCGAGACGTTTGCCTTTCATTGGCATTTCTACGCACCGTTTGAGAATTTGTCGCTGTTAATAACAACCAGAACATCTTACCAGCAATTATACAGACGCGCGTGCATTAAGTTACGTGCCGCTTGTGGCAGAAACAATTTCTTTTCACATTAGCGAAGGAGGAGGCGGCATCGCATTATGAATCTTCATTTTCCCCGATTCCAATTAAAATTGTCGTGAGTTGCATTATCGCGTACGCTAGTCGACTGCCTTTACCTAGTGCGCATGCGCGCCGTGATTTTGAGGATTATGGAAATAGACGACGGACTGGTTGGTTGGTTGGCGCATCCGCCAATACAGAACAAACAACCTCCCGAGACCAACTGTGCGCCAAAGTTGGAAGACGATCGTGGATCTTTCATAAGTTGCTCACTAGAGGCGCGCACGAGTGGTCGCCTTAAGACAGCAAAACGCAGGACAGGCGCCCATAAGTAAACCCCACGCCTATCCACTAATCATTGAATTAATTAAATTTCAGGGGCAAATGTCTTATTTCAGTGGAGGGTTTCGGGAGGATACAGAGATGCGCGCTCAAGAAATCGGATCTCTCCGCACGATTATATCCGAAGAGTGCTTGGCACTGCGCAAGTTGGGGGGTGGTTGGGTTGAACGATTGAGGAGGTGGTGGTGGTGGTGTTGGTGGGTGGGCGATAAAAGGACGGGGAGATGGGGAGATGGGGGGAGGAGGTTGTCGGTCCCGGGGGAGTGGAGACCCACCCAGGCAGATGGCTTATTATCACGTAGGACGCGCGCGCAAATTGGAATAATGAGGGAAGATGGATTTCGGCGACGCACGAGATGCGCGCTACGATCCGGCGGAGACGTATCAGAGAGCAGTGGTTTGGTGACGATAGACGGATAGAGAAAGAGATAGTGAGAGAGGATGAGAACTGGAGACAGTCAAGAAGTAAGAGCGCTTTAGTTCAGACACGAAAAGCGGGCTCCAGCAACAATTAAATGTGCGCGTTCCCTGGATTCCCTGGAGTGGAAACGCGAGTCTCGTGTTCCGATATTTCCCCCGTCTCTGTCTGTCTCTCTCTCTCTCTCTCTCTCTCTCTCTCTCTCTCTCATACACTCTCTGGGTATCCAGCACAATGCATAGGCAAATCGCATCACATCTACCAGCGCCCTCTCTCGGCAATCGGTATGGATGGGGCGGAACGACGACAGAGACCCAAGCGACTGGTGGACGTTTTAGCAGGATGAGATTGTGAACGAAGGCGAAGGGAAGGCGAGTTTGTCTTATCCCACGTGAGAAACAACTTTGAGGAAAGATATCTGATAATAATTGAACTTAACAATTAAAATAACAACAATTCCAGATAATAACAAACGGGGACATTTAGGCCCAAATTCGGTGAATTCAGATCGTATAGTTCAGTCGCTGTCGAAAATACACATTATTTAAAGAACAATCATGGAAATCGTTTAACCGATTTATTTATGAATACGGATTGCTCTTAAAGTTGTACCGTCTTCAGGCCGAACAAATCTTGAACCACGGTAACGGAGTCGGATGTCGCGCCCCCTATTGTCTCCCCCCCACACACACACAACGGGTCCCCCAATCTTAATTTCCCCTGCTTTTCTTTCACATACATATATATATATATATATATATAATAAAATAATAATTGTCTTGCCTTGGCAATCTTTCCTCCATGCGATACTTTACCCACCCATTAATCCTGTAATCCCCCCTCCTACAACCCCCTGGTTCCTTCAACCATCCTTCAGCAACGATTCTCACAGACACCGAACCAAAACATATCTCTCTCCTCCACCACCTCCCCCTCCCCCTCCCCCTTCCTTGACAGTTTTAGTCAAAAGTATTCCGTTACTCCTTTTCCAGAACTAGCGTCATCTTATGTCACGTCACATACCTGGCTCCATGTATCTCGTCATCTATTCGTTAGCGGCTCTGAGGGTGAGATGGTCTTGTTGCAATTTTCGTTGTTGGTTGTTCGCATAATAATTTCATCGTGTTGCGAAGCACGTGTGCCATTTGGTTGTAATTGTCGCCGCTGGTGGCGCTTCGACGTCGTCGGGGCAGGCCATTCTACCCGTAATCGGTTTTTTTTTTAGAGTATTTGCATCCGATTGAGAACTATTCCACAACTATCACATACGGGTGGTGCTCCTATTGGAAGAAAGCGTATCAATAAGTCTCGTATTGGCCAACAGGGCAAAATGTTTTAGACAAAAGGTGAGCGACAACAACGGGATATTAATTAGTACAGTGGACGAAGGACAACGGAATGGGGAAAACTAGGATGGCAATAATTCAGGCTTGATAACTGTGGACAATGCCGAGGAATTCGAAATTCGATTTAATCACAATTGCCATTCCGTTATTAATTAAAAAACGAATTCGCTATTGTTTTCGTCTTTTGTCTATTGCTGTTCTGGAACCACAATCACGTCAGAAACACATTACTTACGCCAGAAATGAAATAATTTATCGATCAATCGATTTCTAATAAATTGCATTTTATTGTTGTTCCTAAATGCATAAATATTAAATCAAACACAAAGCCTACAGGCTTCAAACTAAATTCAATGACGTGATAATCATGCTGTAAAACGCGATGTAATTGTAAAGTCTTTCATTGCCGTATTTACCGGACTATTAGACAAAGATTGCCTTCAACAGTCGCATTCACATTTCCTTCATTAGCTTCATTCTCAATTAATACCTTTACCTGGATGACCGCAAATTCATTAAGGTGATTAATTAATTCCCACCAAACAACCGAATCCCAGCTAGTTTGATCCATGGCCAAATGATTTTCACAATCAACCCGAGACTTCAATTCAAACGATAACTCTTCTAGGAAAGATAAAAATCAATTCAGTTTCTTAATTTCACCCAGACACATTCGAACCAATATTGTCTAATTCTGTGGTCGATCGTTTTTCACCAACCATCCTTTCGGTCCATCGTCCGCGATGACCACCAATAATCCGCGGCAGATAGTCTCTTCAATCCTACCCCTCCCTTCTCCTCATCTCCAACCAATAGCACACGGCACATACCGACACTGGATCGACCGGAAGACAGCAACACGCTTCTGCCGCATGAATTAGCCGAAAGTGACCTCAAATTAGACAGTTTCATAATTTATCAGCCGACCTTCCGTGTCGCCGCGCCAAAGACCTTCCGTAATTAATTACAAGAGCCGTGGCCAACGTCAACGGGGGAGCACCGAGGGCCAGTAAATTATAATAAAAGTTACGAGAAAAGTTGCCACACCTGCTCCCACCCACCCAACAGCACCACACCCTCACAACACTCCGTCGCCCCAACAAAAGGAGAACCACCTTCGAGAACTTCTCCAGCACACGTCACGCTCCAGTTCCCAATTCCAGATTTCCGAATCACCCTCTCTCTCTCTCTTAAATGGCCCCCGAAGAAACAACAGAGCGAGATTTCTGTTAAGTGAAATATTAAATGTCGAATACCGTGACGTGTTGGTTGGTTGGTTGGGTAGGGGGGAGGGGGAGGGGGATGTAATGGCCACATTGATTACAAGAGATTTTAAAAGTGGGGGTATGGCAACGTCACGCGTTTCATCGTCACCCGAGGGGTTGAAATCCCCAGTTATTTCCCCTTTATAGTGAGTAGTTTATATTTCGGTGTAAGTGATGTTCATTTTTCTGCTCGCTTGTGACACCCGGTGAGGTAGTTTCAGAGACTGTTGGGATGAACAAGGGGGTGGGGTTTGTAGATGAAGAAGGTGGTGCACTAAAGAGAGTGTAATGTTGAGGAGAAAATTGAGAGCGTGTGACCAACGTGAGACGTGGGGGGAGGGATGAAGACGATATAATGGGGTGGATAGGGAGAAGAGGGTGGAGGGGGTCAGTAAAGTGACGTCAAGAGAAGACATTTGCCAGGTTGTTTTGACGAAGATTAAATTTGTGGCATTCTTAGGTTGCCGTGAAGGCGCGCGGAACGAGTTTCGCCAACTTAGCTACACCCAGTTATCATCCTAAGATCCGATATTTGGCAATAAAGGGCAATCAGAATTAAGTAAATACAGAATTACGAGGTATTCGATTGGATGAAACAACATGTATTCGACGGTAAAATACTCATACAGTCAAGACCCAACGACACGAATCAGGATTCTGACATACTTTTTGAACGCGCCTTTCCTCTAGACCGTCTTCGGAATCGTAGCTTGAATATGATTGATAAATTTGGTCATTTTTAGTGCTTCTTCCGATCACGAAAGCAAGTCTAAATAGCTCACGAACTATAAGATGTAAGGGGAAAATTGCTTGGACTACAATTAAAAATCGACAATAAACCTAAGTTTACTGTTATTCGTGAAGATTTGTTGTAAACTTAGGTTTATTGACGATCTTGTTGCCGATTTTTAATAGCAGTCCAAGCAATTTTCCCCTTACATCTTATTATTCCTTAGATCGGTATCGTTATCTACTATTTTTGCTCACTAACTATTTTGGCAGGGCTTGGCAACGGGGCCACCCCGCATGGCATGTGAGCATTGTGTGATTGCGATTTGCACGGGGCAGCGTCATAACGTTAGCCTTACAGCTCAGTAACTTGTTGCTCTCAGTTACCACACAGAGTTCAGTTGAGCTTTCTGCACTCTGAGAAACTGGCGTCGGCCACTCGCATCCAATTTTGTCGCGTCATTTTTGAACTAACGTAACATATGAATGCTCGTCGTATTTATGACTTCGTTTAAACCTCATTTTTAAGTGCTCCGTTTGGCGACGGCGGCGGCTATCACGAGGATACCACCAGTGAGTGAGGAACACCGAGCCTCCCCCGAGCGTTCCCAGCGGATTTACGCGGCGTTAACTATTGGCAGAGGCGGCAGTGGGCCCAAATAACGCGTCGTCTCTCTCCCTCCGTATCCATTGCAGGCGTCGCGACGATTTAATTGTCGGCAACGCGTTCTATTCGCCACTCGCCGCGTTTATATGGCACGGGAAATTGCCGTGTAACGCGAGACCACTTCTGGGACTCAGCCCACATTACATGTATATATTCGCGTCTCGCACCGTCACTAGGTGGCGCTGCCATCATCAACCTTCCCCTTAACTTTCTTCCCCCCCCCCCATCAACTGTAGTCAACCCCACTACAGGCGTTCTGTACCACCTCCTCATGGTGTTTACACACTTAAAAATTATATCTTAAAAATGACACATGCACACTTAAAAATGATATCTTAAAAATGACACATGCACACTTAAAAATGATATCTT